>PVJI01003540.1:0-122213 GCA_004026765.1 Micronycteris hirsuta
AAAGTCATGCATGCATTCATATTCATTATGAAGTCCATGAACATTTACTCAGCATCCCTCATGGGCAGAGCTGATAGTATATTGATAAACATCTCAGTGTTAGGTAAAGTCTGTAGAATGAAAGGGCACTTTGTAAATACAAGGTCTCTCTCCTGATGATTGTTTTTGCCATTATTACAAATAATGTCTTGCATCTGTATATAACTTACAAACTTAAAAGCAAAAAAATAAAAATAAAAAACCCTATGTTCTGTCATCTTTACTCCAGCTTTCTTGGTAGACAAAACAAAGCTACAATGCCTTCCCAATTCTGTACATGAGGAGCTGGAAGTGCAGCCGCGTCTCCGTTACGTCACTCCCCTGGGAAAACGTGGGGCTAGGGCTAGAGCCCACGCCTTCCAGACATGCCATTCTTTCTGCCAGGCCAATTGGACTTTTGAAAAAGAACTCTAATAGCAGGTTCTGGAGTGGACCATTTGTTAAAACAACGTTTGAAGGAGGGATGACCTTGAGGACTTTGAGAACTTTAACACTTGTGCAAGCCCAAGAAAAATCCACTCTGCCAAACTTGTGGTGTCCCCGCGGGTGACTCTAAGCGGAGAAGCTAACGCTGCTGCGTGCTCGCACTTTGAGTTATGCGTAATCTGCTAGCGTTACTGTGAGTGATGGCGTGAGCCCCTGGAATCTGACAAGCAGCTCTCTAAAGCCTGACACTCAGTTCCATGCAAAATGAGTAGGGCCCGCAGTTCGTTCAAGAGAGAGCTGCACGCTTGACACAGAATAAGCCACTATTTAATCTGGCTCACCTTTCTTCTCACTTACTGCTGTGACTACAGACTGTTTTCAAAGTCAAGTTTCTCTGCAGAAAGGAGATGGAGACACCTAAAGAAAGGAAATAAGAAAAAAAAAAACCCTCCTTCCTTTACCCCTCCCTTTGGCTCCTTTTTAGACTGGACCTCCTCTCCAGAGAAGGCAAGACTAGATAGAGCCCAGCCAAGCAAGAGGCAGGTCGGAGAGAGCCCTCTGCCTTTCCCCCTGCGCAAATATGTGCAGCAGAAAGAACTACCACTGCTCCTGCCACATGCTGATTATCATTGCACCTGGAGTCGTATTCCAACATAAATGTCATTCAAATTAGTTTAGCTGTTCTATCCAAGAATTCTCAAGAAGAAGAGCTGCTCAGACTGCCAACACATTAATCCAAACATGCCAAGGAGTCTAAATAAATCAAGTAACATCTCATTTAGGATTAGGTTTAATACTATGAATTTGTGGCAAGCCATAATGTTTCAAATTTATTCCACAGGCCTAAAATTTGGTTACAATAGGTTTTATTTTGCATGGGTTCTAAAGAGTGGCCTAGAGAGACTTCAGCGTTTTTGTATTTAAGCGATCTTTCTGTGGGTGTCCCAAGGCTCTACCTCGCTTTGAGTTGACACTGAGAGTGATTGAATTGCAGAGTCCAGGGTTTACTGAATTTGGGCATCAAATCATAGGAAGGGATTGAAACCATGTTTATTGTTTTGCTTAAAGCTCAATTCAAGTAACAGCAACTCAGCTGTATTTGTTCCCCTGTAAGAACATTCATATTATCAAAAGCTGAACCATTTACACCATCAGCTTAACCAGGGTACTTTCCTAGTGTTCATACATTCATAGATGTGGTGTGAATTTGGAAGGGAAGTTTGTCAGCCTTAATTACCTCTGTTGAAAAGAACAGCTCACTATTTTTCATTATAATGGCTTTTTAAAGGTATCATATGTCTACAAGGCTAACTCTTTATTATCTTCATACTTTTTCAGTAGAAAATATTAAATAGTTTTGGTACTAATCCTTCTGGTTTGAAAGGGAGCAAAACTATTTTTTTGTTCACTTGTAAACATTAGTATCTGCCTTCTAGCTATGATATTTTAAAATCAGTTTATATCACTTTGGATCATAAAAAATAAACACTACAGACACTTCTGAATATCCTGGTGTACCCCTCTGAGAAATCTGTCTCCTCTCTACTTGAGGAAAGTACTATCTTGAATTTACAAGTTCTCATTCCCATGAATGCACTATATTTTACTATGTATCTATGAATTCAGAAAAATACATATAATATCTTTTGGCCAATATTTAAACTTAATGTAAATATAAAATAATATGCATGGTTCTGTGACATTTTTTCTCTGAAGTTGTATTCTTTATATTTATCCATATTAATACTTGTAGCTCTAGCTCATTGATTATAAAATTGTATTGAATTCTATTGTATTTATATATATATGTATCTCAAATAATGTATGCATTTTTCTAGATGGACATTTAAATTGTGTCTAATTGTTTACTCCTATAAACAATGCTACCGAAAAATTTTTCTAGAGTTGAGAAGGCAAAGAGGAAGGCAGAGGCTCAGTGCATCATGTTTGCTGCACCAGAACCAATGGCAACACTGGCACTTCAGCAATTTCCCTGTAGTACAAGTGTTGATAACATTATTTTAAAATATCACGATATGCACATTCAATAAAAGTATTTTGTGATACTAAATGTCTAAAACATCTCAAAAAATTAATCGCTACGGATCATAAAATTATCAACTATCTCTCTTAGTACTATTGGACTTAGTCCTAGGTGTTTAGTTACCTCCAGCAAGAACGTCTGTCCCAACTGGCCCTGTAAGGACCTCGGACCTTTCTGCTGTGTTTCCTTAGTACAGTGACTCATCCCTATCCCCCTTGTCCACCGTTGGACTGTCCCAGAGGAGAGATGTGTCGTCCCAGAGGAGAGATGTGTCTTCTTTAAATGGCACTTCTGATCCCTGCTCAGCCTTTTTTCTTGTTCGGGGGGAGAATGTGGATGGGCTGGGGCAGGGAGGCTGGGACAGGGAAGAGAAGGTGAGATGTTAAAAAGCAAGGGGCTTCCGGGAGTGGTGGCACGACCAGAGGGTTTGCAGCGAGGCTGGCAAAGAGGAGGAAGAGGAGGGAAAGGGAGAGGAGAGAGGGACTCGTGAGAAATCTGAGAGAGACAAACTAGGCTCTGGAAGTCTGAATAGCAATATTTACACAAAATATCCACAGATCTATGCCCATACTTTAAAATGGCACCAATAAGGGAAAATTGAAAACTGGTTCTGCAATCATTAGTGATATAAACACATTTTTTACTTTACTATATAATGCATTATTTTTTTCCTCACTAGTGGTACCAATTTACATTCCCAACAGAAGGATGGGGATTACCCACTTTACTGCCCTTACCTCGTATCTGGCTTTATCTGATTTTGTAGCACCTGTTCGGTGGGTTTCCTACAGTGTTTTGTTGTCCAGTGAGACGCAGTTCCCTGATGGTTGACAGAGTAGCTGAGTACCTGGCCAGTACACTTTTTATAATTTTTACAGTTTTTAAAATGACTTTTACTACCAAGGTAAAGTGGCTTATAACATCATATTTAAAGTGTGTGAAAAGCAAAAGAAATTAAAATTAACCCACAGCCTACCACATTAAGATAACTATTTTTTTATTTGTGAAAGATAGCTTTATTGAGGTATATTTACATGTAGATTTAAAGTGTTCAATTTGCTGTTTTGACCTCTGTACACACCAGGGAAGCATCACCATGATCAAGAAAGTCGTTACCCACCGCCCCCAAAGTTTACTTCTGACTCTTAGTCATTTCCTTCTCCTCTCCACTCTCCCTCTGGCAACTCTCAATCTCCCTTTCTGATATTTTCAGATTCCTCCACGTCACACCATCTTTCAGTGGGTTATTTCTTTGTGTTGCTAAGCAGTGTTATGTTGGGCGGCAGCACCACAGTTTGTCCATTTACCGTTTAATGAATATTTACTGAATTGTATCCAGTTACTGAATTGATGGGCCACTAAACCTTTCATAGGGTAAAATATATACCCAGGGTAGGGCATATGGTTCATATGGAAAGTCATACAATGATTAATAAATAATAATATAAGAATAAACTTTGTGTTTCACAACTGTAAGCCTACTTTTGCCCAACTCGTATATCCATACATTTTCTCATATGCAAAACATTGAACATGCAATAATCCCGGCTATTAATCAGAGCCTAGAACAGTGCCTGGCGTGTGTAGGTGTTCAGTTGTTATGTGACAAAACATTAGATATCTGTTGGCAAATCTCAAAGCTAATTAGGAATACAAAGCAAGCAGGCCTAAAGTTAAAGAGCATGACCACCTGAACTGCACTGACATCAGTAATACTCTGCTTCCTTGGAAGTCATTCCTTCTAAGCAGCACATCATTCACCTTTCACTGAAAACACTGTCTCCCTTTTGTTCCTCCTTTGTGCCATCTTTCTCCCAACCACTGACTTCAAAACCTTAACTATCTCTGAGTTCCCCTCTCTTCATGTCTCGTTAGTTTCCAGGTTCCTACGTCTGACAGTCCATTGTCCCCATCATGCCCTAGTGTGGTCCTTTATACCCCCTGCTCCCCTCCTCACTGATGCAGAAATATTTAACTGTTTGCATGTCTCTGAGCACAATGTGCTGTATCCCACCTGCACACCTTTGAATAAACCTGTCCTCCCACAGTCTGGAATGTATCACCAACTAGTCAGAACTCAGTTTTGAAGCCTCTTTGTACCTGAACACACACGCACACACAGCAAAGTTCACTTCTCATCTATGCTGCCAATGTCCACTGTCCCAGAGTGTGGAGGCCATGGCATTTTTACCTGTGTCCCGTAAGCCGTGCAATGGCAGTTACCAAGGAGGTACTCACTAAATATGTCAGGTGCTCGATAAACATGAGTGACTCCAATTTTGGTGCTCAATGCATATGAATAGATGCACTTATGACTTAAATATCTGATCAAGTAGTAATTTTTCGGTCAAAATATGCCTGATGTCTTTTTCTTGTTTTCAGTCCTGTCATCACCAACTTAGTCAAAACTCTTCAACCTCCTGTCCAAATTGTTGCATTAGCTTCCTAACC
Source organism: Micronycteris hirsuta (assembly GCA_004026765.1). Taxonomy (NCBI): domain Eukaryota; kingdom Metazoa; phylum Chordata; class Mammalia; order Chiroptera; family Phyllostomidae; genus Micronycteris; species Micronycteris hirsuta. The sequence goes on from PVJI01003540.1 coordinate 4,961, forward strand.
AGCATATGTTAATAAATTCTCCCTCTTTTCCAAACCATACTAATGCAAATTAGCTAATCTCCTACAATGACGCATTAATTGCCTTACACCCCTGTGAGATTCCACTGCCTGGCTTTCAAAAAGCTCTAGCTACTCCAGCAATCAAACTATTTTCTATTCCTCAACACACAGTCTCCATTCTGGCCAGCCTGTTCTTCCCACTCCTCATGCCAAGCTATGCTCATTCCATCTTGTGTTCCGGGGCTCAGGTTATCCCCTTTCCAGAACACCCTGCCCTCTCACCTCCATCTGTCTACATTCTGCTAATAATTTATGGCGGGCAGAAGTTGCACCTGTGTGACCGAGCCAGCTCCCCTATGGACTCTGTTGGTACTTTTTATCTATAGCACCCAGATTCTAACTGCATTGTACAGTCTCACAAATAGATGAAATAACCATTGCAAAATATTTCAATGTGAGAGCTGGTTAAAATACAAGGGAATGTATATTATCTTCTCCTACCTACATGAGAAGGTAAACTCTACAAAAGCAGAAAATTTTTGTTCATTTTGTTCCTAAAGGAAAACTAAGGGCTTAGGCACTTCAATATTTTTCAACTAAATAAGTAAATACTGTTTCATGGTGGGATTCACATATTCTTTTCTTCAGGAAAAGACTTTGAAGGAAATATGAACAAATTTGAGTGATTTATGAATTTTAAACATTGTGATGTTTTAGAGGTAATTTCTTAAGTAGAATCAAGACTAGCAAATCACTGTGTGCATGTATCTAAATGTAATATTTAAGTTTTGAATTTATAGAAGCTTTTGAAAAGTAGCTCTGTACCTGGAAGTGTCAATTAATGACTCGTGTGTTTTTTGAATTCTTATGCATTAATGTAAGTTTGTATTAAGATAATTCTAGTACAGGTCTAGATGGATGGACCATAAACATGGTATGAGCATATTATAGCCCAGAATAAAAATATATGCAGGTTCTTTGAGTCAGAGTAGTTTGATGATATCTATAGTTTCCCCTGACTTTGGTCATTACCAACTCTTTCCTGAATTATATGCCTCTTAAAAGAAGAAAATCATAAGTCGTCCTATCAAAGCCCTTAGCCCAGAATCTCAGAATCTGGCATGTAGTAAATGTTTGTTAAATATTGAAGTTTCTAACAGCTGCAGAATTTTCCCCCATGGATAGGGAGTGATTTAAGAATGGAAGTGAAATAGTTATAGTTACATTTGAGAAAAATAATTCTGATGATTGTCTGGAGAAGGATTTGCAGAAAAGACAAAAGAAAAACCAGAAGACTATTTGTTCATTCATTGAGGTACAATTATAGAGCATCTGCTTGTTGGTATGCACTTAGAAAAGAATGAGCTGCTAAGATTGTGTGGGATAAGCATAGCAGGTAGGAAATGTTTAGGTGAAGAATTATGAAGACTTAATTTAAATAGTGATGAGGATAAAAAGCGTGGATACTTTGGAATTTATTTAGGCAGAAGCACTGTGAGAACTTGATGGACTCCATGAAGATCAAGAGCTTGAGAACATCACCTAGAGTCGCTTTGAGTGAGCAACTTCATGGTCTAGTTAGAGATAAAAGTATGAGTGGGCATGAAAGGAAAGGCGATGAGTTTTGTTGTAGACTTACAATGTCGGAAGAGTATGAAAAAATTTTGTGGATCTGAGTAATATAGAATTGTAGATAAGATCTGCTCATTAAAAGAGACATGAGGGTTGAGGAGGGATGGCTTTTGAATTAATTTATCAACAATAAACAGTTGTGAGGGCATAAACTCATGGAAATTTCCAAGAAGGGTGCTTACCTGAGTGAAATGAGATGAGGGCTGAGGCTGCAGATTACGGACATCAAAAGGTTAAGAGGACAAGAATGACACACAAAGAAGACGGAAAATTAATGGCCAGATGTGACGTCAAGAAACTAGGAAAAAGTAGTTGTATCAGTCAAAATGGTTTCAAGTGCAAGTAATAGAGAAGCTGACTCACTTGGCTTTCAACAATAAGGTGATTTATTGGTTCACATAACTGGAATTCCAGAGGTAGGAGGGCATGGGGAGTGGTTGAGCTGGGAGCTCAATAACTTCATCAAGAAACCAGTTTCCTTTGTCTCCTTTTGCCCTGGCATCCATGGTTTTGGATTTGCCCTGAGTTTATTTCTTCTCTGGTAATAGAATGACTGGTTGTAGAAATCAGGACTATATTGTCCCTCATTCACATCCAGCTGAAGAAGCAGTTTGGATCTGATCTCTCGTAAAAAATGTGCAGCACTTACCACTAGTCTCCAGCCAAGTCCACCTTGTGTCCCATTGGCACCAATATGATTACCTATTTGAGTCCTGAAATAGTCATTAACTTGGAGAGAGGAATTAGGCCTCCATCTCCCAGAGATGAAGGTGGCTTTAGCTTTCCCTGAGATGCTGAACGTTCTTGGCAAGAGATGAATACCTGAACAAAAATCAAGATTCTTTAGGTAAAAGGAAATGAAAAATGGAGAATGCATAACCAGGTAGCAAGAGCAACTACAGAAATATTAAGTAAGTCTAGGAGAAGTCATTACAATTTTCAAATGTTAAGGAGGGTCAAAGTAAGAGTTAAAGAAAAACAAACCCCAAAAAAGCATTCCAATTAGATTAGTAATGAGAAGGTGACTGTAGATTTCACGGATATTGACTGCAGCGGAGATAAGTGTTCTGTGAGGTAAGAAAGAGGATAGGAAGCTTTGACTTAAGTTTAAAGATTCTGTGTTTTGAAAGGAAGAATAATGGTAAGATAGCAGCTAGGAGGGAAAAGTAGTAAGAGGAATGGATTTTTTTTACAATCATCAATTAAATGTTTCAAATTCTAGCCAGTGGCTGCTAATCTGGTTCTGACGAAAGCCTTCTGGTGACCAGTTCTATGAACTTGGTCGACTTCTCCAGCTCTCTTTTAGTTCTCATCCCTTAAAGGGAGAGAAAGAAAGCTATCTAAGTAGCCTATAATCCACAGACAAGGTAGATTTCAGAAAAATTTGAAAGAGAATAACCTTATTTATATTTTAGATGTATGTGTTTAGGAGAGATCTTAACTGTTATATACCACTGAGGCATCAAAAATCATTTATTTGGGGTCTGAAAATAGAATTTTTTTGTAATAGCACAGTAACTATTCATAGAGAGATAATCCAGTTAATGCTACTTGACTACCCTGCAGGCAGCCTTACTCTTGTATTGAGCGACTCTTGCCTTGCAGCAGGTAGAATATGAAGCACACCATCCCCTTCTGGCACTGACAGATTACCGCAGATTGAGATTAGTGTCCTTAAAATTAATGACATTATGCCATCCTATTGTAAAGAATTACATTGTAGTATTTTCGTCAAGCTTTTAGGAACTGTTCAACTGCTTTAAACTCAGAACATTGTATGTTCTACTTAAATGATAATGACTGCAACACTTCTAAGTTTTTGCAATATTTAAATCAATGACTTTCATGTGACAGTGATCTCAAAACTGTCATCCTACATTTTATAGGCTAAACAGCAAAATTTCAGAACTTGTGGGCACTGATTCACTTTTCCAGGCAGAAGTTACAGAATGATTTTACTTGGGAAAACAAGAGGAAACTAAAGATGGCATGTGAACCTAACAAAATATTCAGACTGCTTCATATTTTTTTACCAAGACTTTTGTCATGAGGGGCAACCATAGTGCCTTATGCCACACCCCAGCCAGCTTTTGCAAGCCACCAATCATTTCCTAAGGGACCTTAACAGACAGAAGCACTGAATTCTCTGTAGTCAGTGTTGCCTCCCACCTGGGAAAAAGACAGTCCTGTAATTGAATCCCAGCATGTGCATTGTCATCCCTCCCGCCTGCCCCTCTGGTGCGACAGCAAATTAAAAGACTTCTAAGGCTCAGCCTGCCTTCCAGCTGCCAGCCCCTGGTAGACATGAGGGAGCCAGAAGGGACCAGGTGGAGCAGTTTTGAGTTGCACTAAACACACAGTGCAAGGAGGTTGGCCGTAACTTCCCAATGAATATTTATACCAGCCCCATTTCTCATGTTGCGCTTTGGCAAGGATCAGAGTGCTGAGCTCCTGCTGATGTCAAGGGCCCTGCATTGTTTGGACCTGCTCTGTGAAGTATTACGCCAGATGAGAAGTGGGCCCTGGTTCCTATCACTAAGATGGCTGGTTGACTATTTTTTTTTTAATGGAGACTATCATGTTATAGTGTCATACGGATGGGGCAGTGGGGGAGTTCCCTGACGTCTTCTGGTGTTGCTGTTCCTGAATCGCACACGGCCTCAACCACAGCTTCCTGTGGAGTGGAACTTTAATTGCTTTAAGAGCCACACAATACTCTATGTTGTAGATCGCTGCATTTTTTTCATCTTATTCTTGGAGGGTTTATTTTTGTTTGCTAAGGTCAGGCACTTATCACAGGGCTGTCTCATCACATTTCACATTCTGATCCCTTGTGGCAGTTGCTAACTTCCTTGCGCTGAAAGTGAATGGGTTGAGTAACCTCGTAAAGATACAGAATGTCTTGGCACAGAAAGGAAGGGAGTGAAGAATGCCTGTCTATGGAAGTCTCTCGTGTTATTTAGTGCACTCTGTAAACTGAGAACATATTTGGAAAACCATCTACACACAAACCCATTAACTTTTTCTAGGCAGTAAGTAGATCACGGATTTTTGTTCACATTTGTAATTCCAAATCCATATTGTTACCTAGTAAAGCACACACTTATCATGAAATTTGTTTACAAAATAATTTTTATTTTTTCTTTAAAAACTTATTAAAGCATATTTGGCATACAACATTGTGTTAGTTTCAGGTTTACGACATAGTGATTCAACATTTACGTGCCTTGCGATATGAATGAACACCGCAATAAGTCTATTAACCATCTGTGACCTTGCAAAGTTACTGTTACATTATTGTCTGTGTTCTCTCTGCTGTACACTACATGCCTGTGGTTTATTCATTTTATAACTAGAACTTGGTCCCTCTTACTCCCTTCACATTTTTCACCCACCTCCCCCACCTTGCACCCTTTTGGCAACCATCAATTCATTTTCTGCATTTTCTGCAGAGTCTGTTTCTGTTTTGTTTTCTTTTTTTAGATTCTACATATAAGAGAAATCGTATGGTATTTGTCTTTGTCTAACTTATTTCGCTCAGCACAATATCCTCTAGGTCCATCCACACTGTTGCAGATGGTGAGATTTCATTCCTTTTATTTTATGGCTGAGTCGTATTCCGTCGTAGATACGCACCACTTCCCTTTACGCATTCATCTGTGGATGGACACCCATGTTGCTTTCATATCTTGCCTATTGAAAATAATGCTGCAGTGAACGTAGGGGTGTATATATCTTTTTGAATTAGTGTTTTTGTTTTCTTCTGACAAGTAGCCAAAAGTGGAATTTCTGGGTCATACGGTAGTCCTATTTTTAAATGTTTGATGAATCTCCATACTGTCTTCCACAGTGGCTGCACCAATTTAGAATCACACCAACAGTGCACAAGGGTTCCTTTTTCTCCACATTCTTACCAGCATTTGTTGTTGGTTGACTTTTGGTAATAGCCATTCTCACATATTTCACCATGGTTTTGATTTGCATCTCCTAGATGATTAATGATGTTGAGTATCTTTTCATATGATATTTAAGGCTGTTGTTTCCTTGTGAATTTTTTATCTGGATTTTCTATTATTGTATATGTGTATTAAAGTCTCCTACTATTGTTGTGATATTAATGTCTCTCTTTATGTCTGTTAATATTAATACTTGCTTTATATATTTAGGTCCTACTATGTTGGATGCATAGGTAATTATGAATATTATATCCTTTGACCCTTTGATTATTATTTAATGCCTTTCTTTGTCCCTTTTTGCAGTCTTTGTTTTAAAGTCCATTTTGTTGGATATGAGTATTGCTACTCCAGCTTTCTTTTCATTTTTATTTGTGTGGAATATCTTTGCCATATCTTCATTATCAGTGTGTGTCTGTCCTTTGATCTGAAGTGAGTCTTGTGTACACAGCGGGTAGATGGGTCTTGTTTTTTTTTTTTTCTATTCTTTATTTTAATCCATTTTGTCACCCCATCTTTTTTGGTTGGAGCACTTAGTCCATTTATGTTTAAAGTAATCACTGATAGATTTGTTCTTTTCTTTGAATTATTTTATATGATTTTTGTAGTTTTCTGTTGTGTTTTAAAAAATCTCTTCACTTTTGGTTTGCTGGTTTTCTACAGTGCTTTGTTTGTATGCATTTATCTTCAATTTTTGTGGATCTTTTGTAGGGTTTGGTTTATGGGTACCATGAGGTTGATATATGTTGATTTATATCTATAGCAGTATATTTTAAGCTGTTAGGCATTTTAAATTCAAACACATTCATTCTAAAGCACTACATTTTTGCTCCCCCTCCATACATTTTGACATAGGCTTTAGATCTTTTTGTTTTGTCTAACTACTTACTGTAGTTACAGTTGATTTTACTACTTTTGTCTTTTAACCTGCATATTAGCTTCTTAAGTGTCTGATTCACTGTTTATTATATATTTGCCTTTTCCAGTAAGATACTTTTCTTTCACATATTTTTTTTTTATTTCTAGTTATAGGCTTTTCTTTTCTACCTGAAGAAGATCCTTTAATATTTCTTGTAAAATCAGTTTAATGATGAGGAACTTCTTTAGTTTTTACTTATGTGGGAGACTCTTTATTTTTCCCTCAATTCTGAATAGCGTCCTTGCTAGATAGAGTATTCTAGGTTGTAGGTTCTTTTCTTTTAGCACTTGAAATATATTCTGCCAGTCCTTCTAGTCAATAAATTTTCTGGTGAGAAATCAGCTGATAGCTTGTTGGGGTTTCCCATCTTTGTGACCAGTTGTTTACCTGCTGTCACCTTCAAGATTCTTGCTTCATCTTTAAATTATGTCATTTTAATAACACTATGCCTTGGTGTGAGTCTCTGTGGGTTCACCTTGTTTGGAACTCTCTGTGCTCCCTGGACCTGGATGTCTGATTCCTTCCCAGGTTAGAAAGTTTTCAGCTATTATTTCTTCAAATAACATTCTGTCCTTACTCTTTCCTCTCTTTTTGGGATCACTCTAATATGAATATTAGTATGCTTGATGTTGTGTCAGGGATCCCTTAAACTATCCTCATCTTTTAGAAGATTTTATTCATTTATTTTGGAGGGAGATGAAGGGAGTGAGAGAGACAGGGAGAGAAACATCAGTGTGAGAGAGAAACATCAATCAGTTGCCTCTCAAATGCGCTCCAACAAGTGACCAAATCTGTAACCCAGGCATGTGCCTGAGCTGAGAATCAAACAAGCGACCTTTTGCTCTGTATGATTACATCCAACCAACTGAGCCACACTGATCAAGGCCTGTCCTCATTTTTTTAAAATCCCTTTTTTTTGTTGTTGGTCTGATTGGGTGATTTCCACTATTCTGTCTATTTTTTAGGTAGGTGATTTATTCTTCTGTGTGGCCTAATCACTAATCATTGATTAGTGTTGTTGATTCTCTCTTGTGTATTTTTTATTTTAGTTTTTGTATTTTTGAGCTATGATTGCTTATTTATAATATTTTCTAACTCTTTGTTGATGTTCTGCCTGACTTCTTTTATTCTATTGTCAAGTTTGGTAAGCATTTTTATGACTGTTACCTTGAATTCTTTATCATGCAAATGATCTGTTTCTTTAGGGACTTGGGGTGTGTTTTTCTTGTTCCTTCATTTGAAACATACACATATTCCTCTGTCTTCTTATTTTTTTACTTTGTTTGTGTCTATAAATTAAATTAAACAGCCATCTCTCTTAATCATACAAAAGTGGCCTTTTATAGAAGCGACCTCTGTGTAGACTGTTTGTGCCATCTGGTTTTGGCATGCCAGCTGGAGCCAGAGTGAGCCTCCGTGGTGCCTGGGTTGCCTGACGGGCTGACTGGTTGGAACCTCAGCAGGCACAGGTTGAGGCAGCCTGGGACATGGGGCTCCAGGGTGCCCTGGCAGTTCTGCAATTTGAGACTGGAATGGACCTGGAGTGGGGTGGCCTAACGTGCATGTTTACTGGGGCCCTGGGACTAAAACAGGCTCAGGCTCATGTTTGCTGGTGCCCTGGGACCAAAACAGTTTTGCTCTCAGGGACCAAAACAGGCTCAGGGTGGTGAGGCAGAGAAAATTTGCAAATTTCACACTGCAAATTTGTAGAGGTCCTGGACAAAGCTCCAGCTTGCACTGTCTATGTGGAAATGGAACTTCAACTGTGGCAGTCAACAGGACTTTCCATTTTAAAGAGTTCCCGCCATTCTCAAAGAGCTCACACAGTTCCCCAAATGTCTCTATGTGGTCCTTCTCTCTTACTTGTGCAACAGATATTCAGGCATGAAGTCACTAGCAAATTGTATGGCCCACTTCCCTGATCTTTGTTGTTAGGGGTCTCCCTTCTCCCATAGTTCCTTTTCTTTGTGTCAGAACCCAGTTCTAACCATATTTGGTGAAATACTCTGGTGAGGGCCTCTTTCTGAGACCGTCTGTGTACCTATCACATAGACACATTGTCTCTCAGGAGGAATCGATTTATATGTATGTACATATTCAGTGTGCGCAAGGGAAGGGGTACATTCAGAATCCTCTTAGGTTGTCATCTTGGACTAGGTTGCCCCTTACACATACTTCTGTTTTTTAATATGAAATAATAAACCAAAGACCAATGAACTTCTTTAGGATCACTGGTTTTTAAATTACATTCTTAAGTAATTAAATGCAACTAATTAGAAAAAGGGCTTTGATCTTGAGAATTCGGCACAAATTTTCTAAGCAGAAGGAATAGCCTCATAGTCTTTTGTGACGGCAGTACTAGAAAAGAGGAAAAGGGTATGCGTTATACTTGGTACATATGGAATTCAACACAGTGTGTGTCAAAGGCTCTTGATGTACTTACAAGGAAAAGAGAAAACTAGAGACTGAATGATAGTACCACTGTCAGCTAAATAACTATTCCCAAGTACCTGATACAAATCTTGAGATATACCTCTAGTACCCTCTTCAAGACTTTACCTTGACATCAGCCTGTTCACCACGTCTATTATGACTTGGCACTGATGGCACACTAAGAAAATTCGTGGGTGTCATGACACAGGGAAAGAGTACATTGAACAGCAGAACCAGAATCTTAACAGGACAAGCTGGAATAATGGGCTTAGTTCAACAAAATGGTATTTAGGAGGAACGCATGAAAAGCTGTTCACTTGGCTTCCATATGCCAGTTCCAGTGTATAGTAGCTGTGAGGACACAGGGCTCTAAAGCTTCACATGGAGCAGAGACTTAGGAGTTTTCTTGACTGGGTTTCAGTGCGTGTTAGCACTCTAATATACTGCTAGGAATGCTAATGTGCTCTTTGGGCTACAGTGATGTGTCCCCACCGAGAGTCGTAATACCCCTGCAAGAGTTAGTACCATAACCGTAAGACTGTGGGTCTCACAGTTTAAGAAGAAGCATGGAATTCCTCGGAAGAAAACACTAGGAAGGTAAAGTGGTTTGAAGTGGCCTAAGTGAATTGAAGAAACTGGAGATACTTAACTGGGAAGAGAAAGGGTCTTTGATGTTTGAAGAGCAGTTATGTGAAAGAAGGTTCAGACTTGACCTGTGTCAATACATTGCATTGCCTATAAAACTACATTTCTATGGAAACAATGTACCAAAAATTTCCTAATATTGCATGATATGAAAGTGACAGGGACTGTATCTTAAGAAAGTGATTTTCGTGAAACTACAAGTTTCTAAACTGACAAATCAGGCATTTATTGACAATGTTGCAGAAGTGATTATAGTAATAGCTAACCTGTATTAAGATATATTATATGTTAAATTCTGTGCAATTTGTGTGCAATCTTATTTAATTTATACAGTAGTCACCCCCCAGTATATATTATTATCCCTTCTCTCGAGCCTGAGGTCCAGTGATTAATAAATGGTAGAGGTGGCGTTCAAAGCCCAGGTTTGATCCACACAGTCTATGGGGCAGGCTCTTGGCACTGCATTCACAGCCTCGAGCATGAAATGGTACTATGCATTTGAGGACATTGAATGTCCCTTTAAATCCTGAAATTCCATCGCTTGAATAAGAAACCATCTTTATTTTTTTTCATTATGCCAATGCTTTGCCCTTTTAGTTCAAAATTCTTGAATTTAAAAATTTTCATTCATTCTTCCAGTATGTCTAATCCTTATTGATAAAGTTTTTTTTTTTTCCCTTAGAAAAAGAGTCACTATATTTCTGGGTATAATCAATGACATTAGATGTTTTGAATGTGGCCATAACCTTGCTCTACTGCTTCCTATAGGGAAATACTTTCCTGCTTCATTAAACATGGTATAACTAATTAAATAGAATATTGAGAACTGTATCATTTAAATAATGCTTGTAGAATTTATTGGGGTTTTTTTCTTTGTTTTCAAATTAAGGGGTGCTTCTACAACCTAAATTTAGAGAAATGCTTCTGTTTTTGAAAAGTACTTCCTCATATTTCTTGGGTGGGAAGATCATGTTTTATCTGAATAATTTGTTTGCATTGTAGTGAAGAAAGGGCTGGAGTTGCACATCTCAAGTCTAGAGTTGTAAGCCCTGGACCAGAATGATGATAAAAGCGTCCAAAGAACAGTGTGTTCATGGCTTTATTTGGGATTCCTCCAGGGCCTGAGGTCACCCTGGCAAACGGGTCACTTGCACTGCAAGCATTCACGCTAGCCTCAGGGACAGGCATGAGGTCACTGGCAAACTGATTGGTCCACTTCCCTGATCTTTATTGTCAGGGGTCTTCCTTCTCCCACATTTCCTTTTCTCTGTGGCAAAACCCAGTTTTAACCATATTTGGTGAAATGGTCTGTGAGGGCCTCTTTCTGAGGCCATCTGCCTACCTATCACAGAGACACTGCGCAGTAGGGAAGATCCGCAACTCCCAGCCTCATTGCCAGAGGAGAGACTGGCTCAGGTCCGCGGCGATGACAGGGGTTTCTTGGATCCTGCTCTGTAATGTGCTGGACTAAGATGGCCTGGCATTGCTACCTGATGTTTTTAAAAGGCCAGTGCTTTTTCCAGAGAGTGAGAACCAGTACTCAGTAGTGACATGCCTATAACTGTCATCTGATTGAAGTTGACCAAGTCATTTTATTTATTTTTTCTTTCACAATGGCTTTCTGTACCCATACAGAACATTTTCCTTCCCTCCCCTTCCCCTCCCCCCACTCTCCCTAGTACACCTACCTACCTCACTCATTTGGGAGATCTGACGTTGCACTTTCAGATATGAGAAGTTCTGCATACTTTTGTATCTGAGGACTAATCCTCATCTCTCTTCATGTATCCCGTTGTTCTCTCACTGGCCTGAAAGCTCTCTGAAGATATTTTATGGATTCCTAGGACTCTCTCAGTGCACAATTATAAAGCTTGCTCTTCTTTGGATTTGAAGAGGATGTTTCAGTTTGTTAGAATTAAATTTCGCCTGTGCTACAGAAGCAGCGCTAGACTACATTTGATGCCAAGTAACTCAGAGTACTTCATCTACATTTCCCTATTCCTATTTTATTATTCATTTATTAGTACTCAGTAAGTACCCTGTACAATTCCAACTGTAGAGAAAAAAGCAATAAACAAAAGTGAAAATAATCCCTGCCATAAGGGTGCTCATACTCTAAGTAGACACCGATGTTGTTATTCCTACTTTGTAGCTAAGGAGAATGAAGGCATGTGTTACATAGAAAAAGAAGTTTAAGCAAAGCAAATACCTGAACTTTTGCCCTTCAACTCATTCTGAGGGTCAAATTGAAAATTGGCTGATTAAATCAAATGGACTCTGAGAACATGGGACACAGATGACCACATGAGAACATACCATGCACACATACCATCCACTTTATGCAAAGAGAAAAGCTGGCATGAGAGCGAGCGTATTTGAAAGTCTAGGGTGCTTTTGCATTTCTTGGGTCATGAAGAATTGTTGGAATCTCAACCTATAAATAAACAGGCAGTGACTCACTATCAGCATTTGTGTAGAAGGAATCTTTGTTTCTGAGTTAGGGCAGTCTCTAAAATGCACAAGTGTAAAACTTGCCCTTCCCTGGGTTTGAAGACAGTATTTCAGTTTGTTAGAAATAAATTCCATCTGTGCTACAAGAGAATCGCAGAAAAGAACCAAGAAACTCGTTGCATGTCACCTGCCATTCTTCCTTGTTTTCTTTATTTTAATAAACTTTTGTGTTTATGGCTAAGTTCAGTTTTTGTATTGTCTGGATAGATGCCAGTATTCAAATGGCCTCACGACATGAGGACCACTCTAAGGCAGTGATTATCAACCTTATTCATCTCACAGCTCACATAAACTCCTAAACTTGCAGCACATCAAAAAATGTACTTTTTGCCAATCTGACAAAAAAATATAGGTGTGATTTTGATTCATTCACAATGAATGGTATTTTGTATTGGCTGTTGTCATTTCTTTATTTGACAATCTAAGAGATCAGTGTGCCCAACTAAACGGTCAGGTATTGCGTGTTTTAAAGCTTCTTGTGACACACTGGTTGAAAATCAGTGTTCTAAGGAGGCTGAAACAGAAATCTTTGGAGGGAAAGAGGGTCAGCTTTAAATGTAGTAACAACTAGTATAGATTTGGAAGAGTAAATGTTTATATTGAATTTAGTAATTTTTGAAAACCATTCAGAAATTTAAATTGCAAGATATGCATTCCTGATTGTGATTTCACAGAGTGAAAGAATTAAGGCCTCTTTTTGAAAGGTTTTTTTTTACTGATTGATTTTAAAGAGACAGAGAGAAAGGGGCAGAGAGAAACATCGATTTGTTGTTGCACGTACTTCTGCATTCACTGGTTGATTCTTGTCTGCACCCTGGCCAGGGACTGAAACCTCAATCTCTGCCTGTCAGGATGACACTCTCAGCAACTGAGCCACTAGGCCAGGGCCTAAAGTCACTTTTTAAAAACGGGAAACATAAAATGTGTGATAGAAAAAACCTGAGCTCGGACATCAGCTAGACCTGAGACCAAATTCTTGTGCTGGTTTTTTACTTACATGATCTATGTATCCTCTTTGAGCTTCAGTGTCTTCATCTATAAAATATGGAAAATAATATGCACATCATTCCATGGTAAAGACTAAAGGAGACAACATTAATGTTACATTATAATATTGATGTAGAATGTGTTACACAATACACATTGTACCAGTAAAACCAGGACCCATTCATCATTTTCTGCTCTGGAACACTAAGGTAAATTTTATATTTTATGTATCATATTTTGTATAGACTAGACTTAAGAATCTGAAATTTCAGAAATAATTACAAAATAAACAAAAGAAAGTATAAGAATATTCTTGCTGTAAAGTTCATAGCAATAATGGATATCCGTACCCTAAAGGTTCTTTTAATTATAAGAAATATCAACTCATTAAGCCAGAGTGGGACTATGAATAGCCCAACCGCCAAACTCCAGAGCAAAGACTGCTTCAGCTATTTCAGTACTTGAACTTGGTGAGACACTGACTGAAGTCTTCAGGTATTTTTGGTTTATGTTTTTAGTCAGTACTGGCAAGGCCCCTGTACCTATAACTGGTAAATTCACTCATTGGTTTTATTAGTATTTTTAATAGATTTCTCAGAATTTTTTACATAATTATGTTATCTGTGAATTAACAATTTTTCTTTACTTCTTGTTTTTTTTTAAAGATTTTATTTATTTATTTTTAGACAGAGGGGAAGGAAGGGAGAAAGAGAGGGAGAGAAACAGCAATGTATGGTTGCGTCTCACCTCGCCCTCACTGGGGACCTGGCCCACAACCCAGGCATGTGCCCTGACTGGGAATCGAACTGGGACCATTTGGTTCCCAGCCCGCGCTCAATCCACTGAGCTACACCAGCCAGGGCTTTTTCTTTACTTCTTAAAGACTTTATTTATTTTCACTTTTAGACAGAAGGGAAGGGAGGGAGGGAAACATCAATGTGTAGTTGCCTCTAGCATGCCCCCTACTGGGAACCTGACCCACAACCCAGGCACATGCCCTGGCTGGGAATTGAGCCGGTGACCCTTTGGTTCACAGACCAGTGCTCAGTTCACTGAGCCACCCCAGCCAGAGCTCTTTCTTTCTAAACTTTGCCTTTTTTATTTACTTATTTTCTGTTTGTATTGGCTAAGATTGTCAGTAAAATGTTGTGCTTAGGTAGGAAAAAGTGATATCCTTGTCTTGGTTATGATCTTAGAAGCAATCAGTATTTCATCATTGAATATGATGTAAACTGTAGATAGTTTAAGAATGGTCTTTATCATGTAGGGGAACAAAACTTATTTTCCTAGTTTGTTGAGAGTTTGTGTCATGAATGAATGATGAATATTGTCAAATGCTTTGTTATATCCATTGAAATTATACTCTGTTGATTACATTGATTGATTTTTAAATGTTAAGTCAAACTTGCATTCTTGAGGTAAAGTACACTTGGCCATGATATATTATCCTTTTCATTACTAGATTTTAATTTGATTATTAGATTTTAATTTGATAGTATTTTGTTAATTTTTTTCATCTATGTTTATGAGAAATGTAGGTCCATAATTTTCTTTTCTTTATATTGTCTTTGGCAAGTTTTAGATCAGGGTAATTCTGGTCTTGTACAAATGGAGTGAAAAACATTCCCTGCTATATTTTTCTGAAAGAATTTATCAATGATTGTTGTTGTTTTTCCTTACATGTTTGGCAATATTCACTAATGAAACAATACAGCTATGGAGGTATTTTTTTAAATGTTTAATTATGAATTCAATTTCTTTAATTGATTAAGGACCAGATTTTCTATTTTTTATTGGGTCAGTTTTTAGTAAGTTGCGTCTTTCAAGAAATGTGCTTATTTCATCTAACTTGTATTATTTGGCCTAATGTTGTTCATAATGTTACCTTGTTACGAGAGAGACCCCAAAAATGGAATTTATTTATAAAAAGTTGTGTATTTATTCATGTTTAAGCTTCAGTCACCTTCAGAGTACTCTCCACTTGATGCAACACACCTATCAAGACTTTTTTTCCACTGCTCGAAACAGTTTTTGGGCTCATTGGTTTTGATGCCTTTTAGTGTATCTGCCATTTTTTGTTTCAGCTCTTCCACATCAGCAAAATGTTTCCCTTTGAGGGCTTTTTCATCCAGGAAAACAAAAACAAAACAGAAGTTGTTCAGGGCAAGATCAGGTGAATAGGAAGGGTGGCTCAGGGGGGTCATGCCATTCTGGTCAAAAACTGCAAACGGTGCAGTGTGGGCAGGTGCGCTCCTAATCACCCATCATGAAATGGTCAAACAAGTTGAGAGAGTTTTCAAAAAAAAAAAATTCACTGAAGCCAGCCACAGCCTCTCACAACAACGCCAGCTGGTGCACTGATACAGATGGTTTCCTGGAACAGTCACCCAGTGGGGGACACCTGTCCTACAAGGGGCCCTCCCTCCAGAAGATAATTCCGGGTTTTTTGGCCCTCTTCCAGTCTTTTTAAGTATCTTTAGTATCTCTTATGATCATCTTCTGGATTTGTAAATTGTTTCTATTGTTCATAGATTGGACAGTGATTGGTCAGTGATTTCTGCTCTTTATTGTTCCCTTTTTTAAACTGAATTTGGGTGTAATTTGCTTTTCCCTTACCACTTTCTTAAGATTTTAAACCCTTCTCCTTTTCTAACATAAACATTTAAAGGTATAAATGTCCCACTAACCATGCTTTATATGCGTACCACAAATTTTGATTTGATGTTTTTTAAGACTTTATTTTTTTAGAGAAATTTAAGCTTTGCAACAAAATCAAAAGGAAGGGACAGAGATTTCTCATATACCCCAGCCCCACACGTGCATAATTTCCCCCATTATCAGCATCCCTCATTTGTTATGAGGTATGAACCTACATTAATACATCATAATAGCCTAAAGTCCACAGTTCACCTTACATAGGGCTAACTCTTAGAGTTATATATTCTATGGGCTTGGAAAAATGTGTACTGAAATATATCCTTCATTAAAATATACAGAGTTTTTTCACTGTTGGAAAAACTCTGCTTTGCCTGTTCATTCCTCCTCTGTCACAAACACACTCTTCACAACCACTGATCGTTTTATTTTCTTCTTAGTTTTACCTTCTCCAAAATATTGTATAGTATTTAAACTTTTCAGATTGGCTTCTTTCACCTAGTAATTTACATATAAGGTCCCTCCATGTCTTTTCATGGCTTATTAGATCATTTCTTTTTAGTGCTTAATAACAGTCCATTGTCTGGTTGACCAGAGTTTATTTATCCATTCCCGTATTTAAGGACATCTTGGTGGCTTCCAAGTTTCGGTAATTATAAATAAACCTGCTGTAAACATCTGTGTGCAGATTTTTGCGTAGATATGTTTTCAGCTCATTTGGGTAAATATAAGGAACATGATTGCTGAACCATATAGTAAGAATATGATTAGTCTTGTAAGAAACTGCCAAACGAACTTCCTTCCAAAGTAGTTGTACCATTTTGCGTCTCCATCAGTAACGAGTGAGAATTTCTGCTGTTCCATTTCCTTGTCAGCATTTGATGCTGTCCGTATTCCACGTTTGGGCCACTGCAACAGGTAGTGAAGTGTATGTGTCTCATGTTTGAACTTGCATTCTCCTCATGACGTGTCATGTGGAGCATCTCTTCATGTTCTTATTTACCGTCTTCATATCTTCTTGGGCAAGGTGTCTGTTGAGGTTTTGGGCCCATTTTTTAAGTCGGTTTTCTTATTGCTTAGTTTTAAAAGTTCTTTGTAGATTTTGGACAGCAGCCCATTATCAGATATGTTTTTTGCAAATGGTTTCTTGTAGTCTGTGGTTTTTCTTCTAATCCCTTTGACATTGTCTTCTAAAGAGCCAGTGTCTTTAGTTTTAATTAAGCCTAGCTTATCAGCAGTTTATTCCATGAATCATATCTTTGGTGTTGCACCAAAAAAAACCCAAAGTCATATCCCAGGTTATTGAGGTTTTCTCCTATGTTATCTTCTAGAATTTTTGTAGTTCTGCATTTGACATTTGGGTTGTATGATCAACTTGGAATTAACTTTTGTGAAGGTTATAAGGTCTATATCTAGGTGTATTATTGTGGTTGTCCAGTTGTCCCTACACCATTTGTCAGAGAGACTACCTTTGTTCCATTTCATTGCTTTGGTTTCTTTGTCAAAGATCAGTTGACTGCATAGGAGGGGATGGTGTTAGATGTGTTGTCATTATTGTTTTGTCCTAAATAGTTTCTACAATCTCTTCAAGGTCTTCTTTGATGCATAGCTTCTTTAGAAGTATGCTGTTTAATTTAAAAATATCAGGGATTATTTTATATACCTCATCATTGTTTTCTAATTGAAGTCATTGTGGTCAGATATCACTCTGTGTAAGATATACTTTAAAATCTAATGATATTCACCCTGGCTGGTGTGGCTCAGTGGATTGACTGACAGCCTGTGAACTGAAAGGTCACTGGTTCATTTCCCAGTCAGGGCACATGCCTGGGTTGCAGGCCGGGTCCCCAGTTGGCGGCATGAGAGAGACTACCAATTGAAGTATTTCTTGCATATTGATGTTTCTCTCCCTCTCTTTTTCCCTCCCTTCCCCTCTTCTAAAAGTAAATAAATAAAATATTTTAAAAATTTATTTTTAAATCTAATCATACTCATTTTATGGCCCACCACATAGTCCTTCTGTTAGATATTTATGTTCATGAAAAAATAATGTTTATTTTGTAATCATTGGGTATTAGCATTCTGTAACTGTCAAATATGTCCACCATTGGCGACAGTGTTGTTCAAATCTGCTGTATATACATATTATTAGATATATATAATTAAATGTATTGGGGTGATACTGGTTAATATATAAAATTAGATGGGTTCCAAGTGTACAGTTCTATAACACATTATCCGTACACTGCATCGTGTTTGTGCCACTCAAAGTCAAATCTCCTCCCATCACCATACATTTGACTCCCTTTACTCTGTACAATACCCTTTGCTATTAGGTTCATGTACATTTAGTATTGTATGTCTTCTGAAGAATTTATTATTATTTTTCATTTTCTTATTTCTCTCTTTATGTCTGCTAGTATTCTTCCTCTCGAGGGATTTTGTGTGATATTGTTGTGGCCCAAACATTTATTATTTACATGTTATATCATTTTTATTCTTTACCCTAAACCTACTTGGATCTTATCACCGTTCCTGCTCCGAGTAGGCAGACTCTGAGATGGAGGCGGTGCCCGGGGTCTGCTGGGTTGTTCCGTCAGTGGGAATCACTTCTGGGAAGACGAAGGAAGCATAATTGGACTGAGAAACATCGATTTTCAGGGCAATTGCAACAAAAGTCTCAGCCGATCTTATGGGGGCTCTAGACTCCTGTGACCCTGAGGGTAGGGGGCGGCCTTTATAACCTTTCATTGACAAGTCAGTAGTTGAAGGCTACTTTCTTTCTTTTTTTCTTTTCAGTGTTATATTTTTTTCTATTGTTGTTCAAGGACAGTTGTTGAAGGCTACTTTCTGAAAGAATATGATCTCGGGTACAATGAATCCCTTTAGTTGAGGGCAAGTCTTGGAAAGGAATTCAGTTGAGAGCGGCCAGTCAGTAACCATCCTGCAGCTGCAGGAATGATTTCTCAGTTGTAGACTGGGGCCCGGGGAGCCCGCCGCAGTATCACAGTGTGCTTATGTTTAAAATCCTTCTGTGAGAGATCCCCAAAAGGTGGGTCTTGGTTACTAAGCCAACATGACCATCTTTGGCTTTTCATTGGAGTGTTTAGTCTATTGATATTCATTGTAATCATCAATTCATTATGTTTGCATGTACTATCTTATGCGTTTTCTATTTTTCACATATGTTCTGTCTTTTTTCCTGGTTTCTTTAAGATTAATCACATTTAAAAAATGTTTCACTTATTCTGTTGACATTTTGTTATACTTATTTCTATTTTTTATTAATATTTAATGATAGGTATTACTTAATGTATCCTAAACTTGCTTTTTATCTAAGTTTATTGTAACACCTCAGGCTAAATGAAAGAACCTTAAGAGAATATATTTTTGTGCTGTCGTCATTATATTACTTCTATAACATTTTATAAATTACACAATGTAGTGTTAACTTTTTTGCTTCCATGCTTGTTATTTCATGAATAAAGAGAAAAATAAAGATAATCTTCTGTAGAAAGAAAATGTGGCCAACATCTACCTTTCTACCAATCTTTATTTCTTCCTGTAGATCTGAGTTTTTATCTAGTTACAAATAACAAATTATGGTGCTTAAGTACTGTGGAAGCTTTATTTATTAATGTTTAATGGACTGACCTATTCTCCAAATTAACCAAAAAAGTCTTAGCTATTGATTTCAGTTCTTATTATTGTGAGATCACATCCATGCTCAGTAGAATGTATATGTAATTTATTAAGAAATAATTGTTGAAATTTCAACTCCGGCTCTTTTGCTTCCGGCTCTAACAGGTCTATGGAAATGCAGGACCTCGCAAGTCCTCATCCTCTTGTTGGAGGCGGTGATGCCCCGGGTAGCTCCAAACTGGAGAAAGCGACTCTCAGCAGCACGTCAGTCACCACGAATGGGACAGGAGGCAAGTGTGCAACCTTGAAGACACCCAGATCACATTTTAATGTTTGTTGCAATTGCATATGTTAGGGATCTGCTAATAAATAAATATTTCCTTAGCAATAACACAATCAGCATTATATGCAAAGAATATATAATTAATGGATTATTTATTGTTCTGTTCATTTTCTTGGAAGTTTTGCTCCACCTCTAAAACTGGAAACATTGAGAAAGAATAGACAGCTCTGGGCAACATTTTGAAGACCTTTACTGGGGATTCCTGTTTTCATTGGCCCTTGGAAATATTTTTTAAAATGCAAAAAAATGTGGCCAAAGGATTTGCACCGATTCTTACAAAAAATGAAAAAGAAGAAGAGAAGAAATTATCTTATTTATCAGTTTTATTTTTAATTGTGTGAGAGAAAAACTACCCCAAATTTTTTCTTAAAAATAACTTTGGAAGTAGAAAAATCCATATCTGCTGCAATTTCTTTTCAAAGAGAATAATTTAAAGCATGTATTTAAAATAGAATTGAGTTTTTTCCATATACCTTCTTATTTGATTAACCCATAATTATGCCACAGCATAGGACAACAGTAACAGTTATTTCAAATATTCTTCCCTATTATTTTGAAAAAATGCATTCAACTTGCCAGAAAATATACTCTTACTTTAGCATCAGAATATATAGACTACACATATATACACATATGTATAATCTTCATTTTTAATTATTCACAATCATTTCGAAGTTTTGTAGATCTAGTTGTTTTATTCAGTAACTGAGAAATTATATGAAATTTTCTTTAATTTATAAACTTCATATTACTAGATATCAGCATTTGCCACATCATATTTTCTTTTAAATTTTCAATAAATATTTAAGAAATTGATCACCTCTTTTCATTTATTTTAGAATAACTGTGCAATCTAAAATTTCCTTTGTAAATTTGTGTGCATTGCAACCTGCCTGTATTTAATAATGTTTTACACCAAACCCTTTGTAGATTAACATTTTTTCTTGTTTATAATGTTTATTTGTCTCTAAATGTGCATCTCTAGTTTCAGCTAATTAATTATAGGATTGCAAATTTATAAGATTGTTTAGTGATGACTTCTGGAGTAAAAAACATTATTTAAAACTTAGCTTGGTACAAATCACAAGATTTATAAAGAACTCATGCATTCTGGAATCAGACCTTGGAGTTCACTAATCATCATATGTACTTATATAACTGAACTAAAAAAGACCTGATGAACTGAAATGTAAAAGTCGTACCATGCAGTTATCATTTTTGGCCAAAGGTCAGAAGCCAGTACAAGCTTTGAAGACTCTTCCTGTACACTGAGCAGGCATTCAGACAATGAACCTTATACTGTTCCTGTTCTCAGGGGACAACATGACTGTTTTAAACACTGCAGACTGGTTGCTGAGTTGCAACACCCCCTCTTCTGCAACAAGTATGAAAGATGATGGTACACTGCATGTGTTTGGGTGTGTGGATTGGCCCTTCTGGTTTGCTTTCTGTCGCTATTTCTCTGTTTGCACCCTTTTTTTCTGTGTCCAGGACTCGTAAAGAAAATGGAGCAATGAACATGCCTTCTATGTGTTTATTGATAACAGTGGCTATGGTTTTCATATCAACTAGTATTCTTATCTTAAATTCTTTAGATCAGTAGTATTCTTTTCTCAGATTCTTCATAATTTTGTAAAAATGGGTGATTTTACTGTTTTTCTAACTACATATCAATTTATTCAGTGGTAATGGAGCACAATAGTCATGTCCATCAGAACAATTGAAGCAGATTGTGCACACATACCTACAAACTCCATTATCTTTATATCCTATGAATTTTCATAATTTAAATTGACTTTTTAACATGGCAAATGATATTAGAGGCTTTATTAAATATTCCAGTCAAGGTACTTAAAGTAACGTTAATATTTAAAATCTTATCATTTAAAAATCAGCAGTGATGGGAGCTATATATTTAAAATTATAAATTAATATTGTCTCTTAAAATGTTTTGAACTGTATTTACTACATTCACATATACAATACATTAAAGTATAAACAAAATTTTCCTAAATCAAAAGTTAATGCACTATCAAAATTAAAAACTAAAAACAAAACCATAACACTGTTGGTGGAACCACCCAATTTTAAGATTAAAAAGAAGAGCTCACTATCTGTCAGAAATGTGCATTACAAGCAAGCAGTTGCAGTAGGCATAGTTTGCCTGGACTTTGCTGTATCTCTGATTATATTAGAATATATGACCAGTGAATGCAGAACACACCATTATGCCCATTACTTACATATTTATAGTTTTGGTTTCAAAAAATTTTCAATTCCGCACTTAAAATATGCATTGCCAAAATTTCATTCCTCTTAATTCTAACTCATGGGTCTTTTTTCTATTAAAAGCCAGATGGTAAATATTTTAGGTTTTCTAGGTCCCACTGCCTCTGTCTCTACTACTCAGCAATGCCATCATAGCTCAAAAGCAGCCATAGGCAATACATAAATGAATTAATGTGGTTACATTCCAATAAAACTTTACTTAGGGATCCTGAAACTTAAATTTTATATAATTTTTCAATTGCCACAAAATATCCCAAATTTGATCACTTTTAAAAACCTTAAAGGCATAAAAAAGGTTTCTAGCTCACTGGCTATTGTTCTGTTCTAAAGTAGTATTAACACCACAAAGGCAACTTCACAACAGTAATTGTATATATTGAATAATTAGTAATTCATATCTAATCTTAACCAGAAACCTTTTTATGAGTGTTATGCATCCAGTTTTTCTGGTTCTTATTGTTAATATTAAGCATCATGTGGTCACGTGGGAAGAACAAGGACCTCTGTGTCAGGAGGACCTTGAACCTGCCTCTCGGCACCACACTTATTAGCTGTGTCACCTGGGACAAGTTACTGAACCTTTCTGAGCTTCAATTTATGTCTACAAAAGAAGCTTAATAACATTTCCCTGGCAAGGATTTTTGTCTTAACTTAGATAATGTATGTAAGTTGCTTAGTAATAAATAACCAGAATATTGCCTTCTTTAATTAATAATTTAATAATAATTAGGCAACAAATCCTTGAAGAAAAGGAAGACATGCATTACGTTAAAATACTCCCCAGTGTTTGGTCAGATAATAAATTCTTCTGCATATAGAATATGTTAATTGGCCACAGAAGGCAAACCTTTAGTAACAAAATGTTAAGTATGCTTTGATTATATTTTAGTTTTATTCTTTTGTCCTCACTCGAGGACATCTTTTTATTGTTCGTTTGTTTATTTTTTTGAGAAGGAGGAAGGGGAAGAGAAATGTCGATGTGAGAGAAAAACATTGATCAGTTGCCTCTCATAGGCTTCCTGCCTGGGGATCGAACCCACAACCCAGGCATGTGCCCTGACTGGCAAATGAACTTGCAACCTTACGGTGTATGGGACAATACTCCAACCAACAGAGCCACACTGGCCAGGGCTATACTTTGATTTTTAGTGATATAGTCTCGGTGGCACATTGATATGAAATTTTTAATTATTTTAATGAATATTATGTGAGGTGTTTATAACATAAACTAAACATTTGGTACATAACCTTTCCAGTTGAGAATAAGCTATTTTATTTTTAATCCTGGGTTTTATTGTTGCTAATAGAATAAAATTTTTATAATAAAAAAAGCAAAAACTAATTTAGTGTCTTTTGAAGAAGTTTACATTAACTTTGAGATTTTTAAAAATGTCATTTTAATTATGTAGTTTATACGGATATGAATGAGTCAATACAATTACCTTAATAACCTACCATACTCATTTTCTGTTTAAATATATTACATTATTACTTTAAAATGTTTTATCACCTTAATCCTAATTATTTAATTACATCTGCAGATTTATATTGGTACCTAGATTTTCCTTTCAAATGTTTATCATTTATAAAATTGTTAAAATATAGAGCTATTAATAAGAATAGAGTAGATCTAATCATGCCTTAGCATTTAGCTCAGTGGTCAACCAGCTCTGTGTGCAAAGGGTCAGACAGTGTTCAGGCTTTGCAGGCCTCTGTTGTAGAGGTTCAGCTTGGCTGTTGTTGCCCAGAAGCAGCCGCAGACAGTATGTGAAGTATCGAACTTGGCTGTGCTCCAATAAAACTTGACATATGAACACTGACATTTGAATTTTATAAAATTTTACATCACAAAAGTATTATTATTCTTTTGATATTTTCAACTATTTAAAAACATAAGTCATTCTTAGCTCATGGGCTATTCAAAAACAGGCCACAAAGCAGATTTGGCACATGGGTTATAGTTTGCCAACCCCTGATATATATATATATATATATATATATATGTATGTATGTATGTATATATGTGTATATATATATACTGTATGTATACTATACATATATGTATACTATACATATACTATATACAGTGTGTATATAGTATATATATACTATAGGTGAAGTATGCATACTTCATGTATATGCATATTCATACATGTAAATGCATACCAATTACATGAAAGTTACTTCCAGATACAGGAAAGATTCTAATTTGCTTAATGGTGGCATATTTATGATTAGCTATACTTTATAAACAAAAATACTTAGATCTATTGCAAGTGCTTAGGATCTAAAAGTGAATTTTCACTTTCTCAATTAAAATGTGGCAAGTTCCTATTATATGCCAGGCTCTGTGCTAGCAAATGGAAACCCAATGGCCTGTAGAGCACAGTGCTGGCCATCAAGGGAGCGAAAGTCCAGCAGAGGAAAAGAGACAAGAGAATAATGAGTGTGTAATGTTTTCGGGGTGGGTGCACAGTAGAGGAAGGGAATATTTGATTCTACATGAAGGTTAAGAAAATACTTGAAAGTGATTTGAGGAAACCAAAATTAGATATTCTTATCAGGTTTATGGTGTTTTCTATACAGGGATAGGCAAAAGTAGGTTAATAATAATAATAAATATAATATTTAACAAATAATTACTACAAGAATAAACTCTGTGTTTTGCATCCTCATAATTGTAAACCTACTTTTGTCCATCCCTATATTTAAAATCTATATATCCTGGAAAAGAATCTTCCAGAATATTTACTATATCAATGATTGACTCACATGTGGTGAATTTATTTCTGAATGTTCTATTCATGTGCCATAGAGCCATTTTCTAATGTGGCTCTATAATTTTTAGATTTGCTTTTTGGAGTGAGAGCCATAAATCCCTTCATCAAAATATTTTACAAAATTAAGTACTTTATGGGTATTCAGGAATGAAAGATTCTTGGAGCTCATAGGTTTCTGAGTGAATATATTAATTTAGATAAACATAAATCACAGGCTGTAGTGACTGTTAAAACCAGCAGGCAATACTTACTGTTCCCCTGCAGTGGCGTAAATTGTATCCTTCCTGATCTGACTCCTTCTGAAACTCTTTGTAGAACCTATACTGTCAAGTTGCTATGTTTAATTTTATGGTTCAGAAAGGAGTGTATTGGGAATTACATATATATATATACTCTTTGAAGTGGGTACCAGTTTAAAGGCATATTTCTGAATATGAAATATAAAATGTAAATCACTTGGGTCACCTTTTTCAAGGGTTAAGCCAGCTATTGCAGCAAATGAACATGAACATTGTTACAATAATAAAACAGACTTTCTCCAAAAACTGTACACAATAATGTTATACTTGAGTTCTAAAGATAAACTGAAGGGACAAGATTAAATTTGCTTTGAAAATATTTGTATGAGGCTTATGGATGACAGTTGGGATGTGGAGAGAGGAAATCAGTGATTTAGCAGCCATAGCTGGCACCTGACAATAATCGTTGCTTTAAATATAATCTTGATTTAATCTGCAGATTATTTTCAAAAGTAAAAATATCTAATATATTAATTTGACCCTTTAAAAAACTATTAGGCTCTGATAGAAACATCCAAATGGCAATTGGATTACTAGTTGGGAGAGGGACCAGAGAATTTACGTATTTCTTGAAGTAATGCTTCTATTCAAAGGGCTGTACATAGTTTTTAAATTTTAACCATTATTTTGAGCATTTAGAAAACTACAGAACTTATTAACCCTAGGAAATTACAATATAATTGCTGCTTTTGAAATCAAAACATTTGTTTGTAAGTTTGACTTTTGATGAAAATATGACACTTTTCTCCTGTAAAAGGTTTTATTTACCATTTTATAGCGTGTAATGATATACACACAGCCCTCAAAATAAGTTTAAAGTCCCACTAAATTTCTGTGTTATATTAAGAAAAATAAAATACAGTTAGGAAAAATTCATTGGAACATGGCATAAATATATGCTGGTAACAATTTGGAATGAGGATTTTTACAAGTTTTAGAAAATAGTAACATGCATAAAATTGATGAACATCTTTCCATTAGTGCTTTGCACTTAATTTTAAAAAACTTCCTGCCCTTAGAAAAGCATATAATAAATATAACTTAAAGTAGGAAACAACAGCAAGACAAAAGAAATTGTGATACGTTTCAAATATATTTAGACCTTTGATGAAATTAACTTCCACTTGCAAGTATTAATTACAATTATTGTAATTTTTACTTTATATTAGTTACTTGTTTTGTAAATAGTAAGATATTCTTTTGTACTTTAACATCTTTTTAATAAATCAACCAATCATATGAATAATGCCCATATCCATTTTCTACCTGAATTTTCTGTTCCCAAAGAAAACAAATTATTATTAACAAATATTCCTTTCTTTCTTTATAAAATCAAACCAAAATAACTTTGCATCTTACCTGGGGTTCAAGAAATGTTTGTCGATGTTTACCTAATGTGAAAACAATTTATTTTCTGTGCAGCATAATTAATTTCCCCTGTTCCCTCTTGTTTTACTTTTACCTGCATATGAAAAATAAAGTTGCATTAATGTGTAGCTTTTTTCTCCAAATGTTGAATTATTCATTTGCTGAATTATCACTTTAAAATGCATGCATTTTAGTACACTGAACACATTTTGATATTTATACCTTTCTTCATATATTTTCTAGGGATGCCTTTTCTGAGTAAAGCAAATCTTCTTTGTCTTTGATTAAATGCGGATCTTTAAAATTTTAATGAGATGTTTCTGGTATAATGAATACAACCAGGAACTCTCACTCTTCTTTTCCCCCCTTCTGTTTTTTGAGCACCTGAAACTTTCAAATTGAGGAGATTATAATCAACATGAGTGCTATATTTCTGAAATCAAGTCTCAAAGTTGTTATTCAAAGTAGATAACAAAACTAATCTTTACATCTGGCTCCTAGACATATTTTAAGCACAGGTCCCATTCTGCTCCCCTCCGGCCAATGCACAAGTGACCTATTTATTAGTATTAGCATAAATAAATGTATTTTACAATTGTGTTCACAGATTTAGATAAGTTTAAGTAGGAATTTGGCCACAATTAGAATTTGGAAGTTCCGAGAATCTTTCTCTTGTCTTGGTTTGCTGAAGCCTTTCTGAACTATGCCTTTGTCATAAATGTCAGGAGTAAAATGTGGACACTGCATCACAGAGAGCCTTTATGCCCACCTAGATCACACTCTGGGTCATCCTTATACAGATACAGATGAGAGGAATTCGTGGTTAGTTAGTGCTGCCTGCAAAGGCAGCATGATCTGGAGTTTGGATTCTGAAACTGGTCTCAAATTCTGGCACAAGCTCTGTGACTATAGGCAAGTTATATAACCTCTTTGTGCCTCCTTCTTTCCACATCTGAAAAATGAAGATGATAGTATTACCTACCTCATATGATTGTCATGAGGAGTAAATGAGTTAATGTTTATAAAGCACAGCAGGAGCACCTGGAATGTATTAAGTACCTTTTAACTGTGTGCTGGCATTATCTGCTTTCCAAGCTGCTACTTCTTTTTGTCTTTTAAAATATTTCATGAGGAAGAAATGGAAAACATACTTGATTAGCCCATTCCCAGATTTTGCAGTTTTCATTACTAACGAAGTGTGCCTAATGACTTTGTCTAAAAAATAACTCCACTCTTAGCACTCTCTGAGCCATTGTAAAGAGTCACTGTTGTGAACACCAGCCGTTTTCCTCCCTGAAGACTGCCCGCTAAGGTGGAGAGACCCTGGATTTAGAGCTAAAGACCTGCATCTGACCCTAGTGCTCTCGTCTCTGGCAGCGGAAAAGTCACTCAGCCTTCACAAATGTTCTCCTCGTGTATAAAATAGATATAGTGGTTCACCTCGATCAAAGTTGTTTTAAGGATTAGTTAAATGTAAATAATCTAGCATGTAGTAAACTCTCCATAAATAATTAATAGTTGTAAATAAGTTTGGAGTGGTAAGTTTAAATAGGGATCAGCTATAAGCATAATATGGGCTACTATACAAATTACTCCTAAAACTTAGTAACCACAATTTATTATTTATCAGTATACAAATAAGTAGACACTGCCCCTCAGAGTATTGCCGCTATTGAACAAGGGGCCAACCTTAAACTTCCCTTTTGCTAGGAGAAGTAATCCAAGTTTCTTCATTCCGTCTTTCCTACCTGTTAGAGTTCTCGGAATCTTCCAGCACATCTTCATGACATCACTGAATCATGAACACTAAATTAACCCCAGAGCTCACAAAGGGAAGGTCCAGAAAACTGTGCGCATGTGGGAAGAAAGCGTAACCATAACCGCACGTTGCCCCACTAACTCATTGCCTTTCTAACAGAGTGACCTTGCTGACTTGTCCGGTTGGTGGGTCCGCTCTGGCCCACCACTCTTTGGCGTATTTGTTCATGGCTGGCTAGTCTTTAGCTTTCTTCTTTATAGTTTCTGCTTGCTTCTGAGTGACTTAACTGTATCATTCCGGGAAACAGAAGAGGTGTTAAGTAGAAAATAATTCAATGTGTTCCCTTGCTGCTGGGATGTATGTAGCAGAGATGTGCCCACAAAGGGAAAATATGGTGTGACAAAATGAGCAGAGGCTGTTCCACTGCCCCCCTCCGCCCGCGCGCATCAAGTAAGGACAGCAACCTGTGCCAGGCCACATCACTGCCAAGGGAGGATTGGACTAAAATACACCACCTCAAAGTAGAAATGACATATTAAAGAGTTTTCGAAAGACATGCTTATTGCTGAAGAATCATTTCTTATTCTAGGATTCTCTCTATAACTCATTAAAAATCATTACACCATGAAAATAAAAAGCCCCACACCTTATGTATAGCCCTTTAGTCTCTTTTAAACACAAAAAAATTTATCGAGTGCCTCTTTTTCACCCAACACATGAGTACGCCCTGGTTTCTGTACTTCAGTGTGCTCCCGTTGTACTCTAGTGCAATCCTTTAAAAAAAATATCTTCTCGAAGAAGAATAAACTATAAGCTAGTACATCTCTTTGTTATGTTTTGGATCAAACGTCCTGAAGACTGACTGATGGTTCCCTTTTTTTTAAATCATTTGACTATACTATCAGAGTGTGCTTTAGGTGGGTTAAAAAAGCAAAGTGTGTAGTGCTGTTTCAACTTTTGAAGGTTGGCTGCCTTTAAAAGTCCGATTCTACAGAGCTAGCTTAGCCAGGGGATTTTTAGATTAAATTCTCTACAAATGCATGTCCATTTAAAAGCTAAATTAACACAGTTCTCTTCATCGACTTCTCCAGTTCTCTCTTGCATGCCCATGGTAGCTAGAAAAACCACTAGTAGAACAGTCAGCATCTTTGATATCAATTTAGAAATAAAACTCACATGTACTTATTCTTCTACGTAGTGTCTCTCCTTGCAGTCAAAACAGAGCCTTTGAACAGCAGTGAAACCACAACCACGGCTGGAGATGGAGCGCTTGACACTTTTACGGGGTCAGGTAAAGCCTTAAGCTCGTGTGTTGTTACGTACACATAGTTCTCCTAGTGAGTACGCAGCATGAACACCAAAGCTCTTAGAACTTGGGGTTGTATAAATTTAGCAACAAATTTACTTTTTTGAAAATTGATTGTCATAAAACTATGCATTTTTAGAAATTATATTTGGAACCATTTTGCTAAATTTTTTTAGGTGACAGAAAAACAATCTCCCTGACTTTTTAATTAGAAATAAGCAGAGCTGGCTTCCTTTGTCATTGTTTTACACAGTGCTTAATTTAGTAATTAGGCTGTAATGGCTTACTCTATTCCATCAACTTCCTCACTTAGGGACATAAAAACTGCCTTTTTTCCAACATTTGAGATGAACTATCCATTTGATTCCTTCTAAATAACCTTGTTTCCTCTCTGGGTTTAAAGAAGTCCTCCTGTGTAAGCAGCTGAGTGACAAGTCTTAAAGGTTAAGAGGCTGCAGAGGAGCACATGCTGGTTGCATTAGGACCCGACTCTGAGAGAGCTACTTTCAGTCAAATGCTTCAAAGAGAACAATAGCCCGTCTTTAACATCAATCCTCCTCAAATACAAATACCTGATAACTCCCGAGTGGGCAAGAGGGCACACATTAAGTTGACTTAAAGTTATAATATTTTGTTTGGTTTATTATCTGGTGAGAGGATTCCTTTTTTTTTTTTTAATGTGAGGAGGAATGTATGTAGCAGAAATATGAACATTAGAACTAAGGAAGGATTTGTGGTAATTAAATCTTAGTTCTGTTATTCTATTGGATTTTACATTTGTCCACATTCTCATGGTCAAGGATTTTTTGTGGGTAAGCTTCATGTAAACAGTTGAGGTACTACAATAAAACATTCTTCAGTTAAAAACAAAGAGTCAAGGGATGTCCTTGAGGATAATGTCTTTATAGCAAACACTGGATTTTTATAGATACACATGATCCCATCTCATGAGCTCACACTGATCGGGAGCTCTTGTCATGTAGTCACATACATGTTAGTACTCCAAACAGAAATACATAATACTTCATACACTCCACAGATGCGCTAATCTACATTTTTTTCTAGCAATTCACTTTCCTCCTAAGAGATAAATAGGTACCAACTAACTCCTGCATACTTTATTACTTACCATAACCCATGTAAATTTTCAACGAAGTAAATGCATATGAATATATTTTCAAGGAAAGGAATGGAATTAGTGAGCAATCACTGAAACAAACAGTATATCACAAGTTAATTGAAAGCTAAATGACAGAATTATAGAATGTTAGCCGCAGAAGGAATTTTAGAGATCTCTGTTTCAGTTTAAAGGCAAGAATACTGAGGCATTGAGAAGTTAAAGGTAGCTGAGGCCATATAGTCAAAGCTTCACAGGTAGGCACTGGTATAAATCGTCTAGAACAGTGTTCTGGTCTGTTCAGCAGTCCTTCCCGTAATATGGAAAATGTAAAGATGGAAAAAGGAATAGCTGTGAACAGTCAATCTATCTGAAATTTACTCATGGTTTTTTCACAAATAGTTTCTTTATTTTCTTTTAAGAATTATCTAGGATCTTGCTGCCCAATAAAGCAGCCACTAGTCCTATGTGGCTGTTTAAGTCTAAATTAATTAATATTTGGTACAAGTAAAAAAATTTTCTAGTCACACTTAGTCACATTTTGTGTGTTTAATAGCTGCATGTGTGTTTTAATGGCTTTCCTGTTGGACAACTCAGGCATAGAATATTTCCAGTACCGTGGACTGAGCTCTTTGGGACAACGATGACTTAGGTCAGCAATTCTCCATAGCAGCGCTATGTAAAAATTAACCTATTTCGCACTGTGGGGCAGTCGTCCTCTGCACTGTAGCATGTTTGGCAGCATCCCTGCCATCTATCTCAAGAGGACAGTAGCACTCTCAACTTACAAAAAGCAAAAATGTCTCCAGACATTGAAAATGTCCCCGGAAAGCAAAATTCCTACTCATTCCTCAACCTCACCCCCACCCCCCACCTCATTGAGACTCACGGATCTAAGGGGCCATGATAATAAGAATAAAACATTAAAATCGCTTGGCATCACCCTCTGAGAATCTGATTATGTTTTTTAAAAATTCATTTTAATTTTCAGAAAATTTTGAAGAGAAGCAATTTTGCTTCGTTTTATAGGCAGAAATCATGGAGTATAATGAGCTCAATGCTTTGGGTAATGTCTCTAGAATAATTAAAGGACAGTGGGGAATAGAAGGAAGGTCTTCATGGTTTCCCAGAAATCATATTGGAGATTAGGCTGCCTGTGTAGCAACTATTTTACTTTGTTCAGCATAATCTCAACTCACTTTAGTTAAATTTCATTGTCGTTATCAGTTGTATGCAGATTTGTGTTAGAATAAAATGTAAAAATTTTAGTTAAGCATAAACTCTCCAGGTTGTATGTGAACATTCTAGTTTGCTGAGCCAAAGGTTTTATATTCTACTTAGAAAATGAACATATAGACATTAATAAGAAAGTTTAAAGTTTGAGCCTTCACACTGTTATGGGTGCATTAGTCTAATGATTTCTAGATTCATTCACTAGGGTGAAGAAGTAGTCTATAAATTCAGATTTGTGTTTACATATATGGATTTTTTCTGAAATAATTTTTCTGTTTAGCTTATTTAATAAAAGCTGCTATAGTGAATGTGTCTTTTCATTATTTGATGTGTCTTGAAAAAGCCTTGTGTTTTTACAATCT
The DNA here is from genome assembly GCA_004026765.1 of Micronycteris hirsuta. Taxonomy (NCBI): domain Eukaryota; kingdom Metazoa; phylum Chordata; class Mammalia; order Chiroptera; family Phyllostomidae; genus Micronycteris; species Micronycteris hirsuta. The sequence goes on from PVJI01003540.1 coordinate 37,194, forward strand.
TGAAAACAACTAGTTAGTATAGTCCAAGCCTTGAGTGTGCCAAAGTGAAGTTTTACAAATAAGAATCAAAAAAAGTGGAATTAAGCCTCATTCAACTACATTTTAGATAAACTATTCACTGTTGTGATATTAGTGAATCAGACTGAATTTCCTGTGGCATAACACTATTGTTATATGACGTACATTTAGTGCCGTGGTATAGTAAAAACCAGTCTATTTTCATTGAGTTGATTTGAAAGTTTTAAATATTCTTTAAATTTTTAATGAATAAGTAGAAAAAAATGGTTCATTGGTCAATTTTCAAATATATATGGCAAGTTCACTTAAAAATCACTGCTGCAAATATTTAAAACATAACACCCTAGTCATATTTAATGATTTTCAAAATTAATTCATAATATTCTTGAAAACATACTTTCTGAACTGTTGCTATTGAAAACTATAATATACTTTCAGACTCAGCATTAACAGGTCAAATAGCATTTTAAATACATTAAATTCTACCTGTTTATGAAGCAATAGATCACAAGATTACTTAATAGCATTTTGATATAGAAAAATCTCATGTTTCATAAAATAGTTAGCAAACTAAACCTATTTGTCACTTCTACAATTCTAAAAGTTTAGCTCCGGAATTATTATGAACAACTTAGAAAGGACATAGTGCTTTGAAGTATAACTATGATTGATTACACGAAACTAATTCCAGCGCTGCATTGTGTACTACTTTAATCTTTTTGAAAAGTGAATGAACAGCAGATGGCCTAATAAAGACACTCCGTGTGCTTGCCCCGTATGGACTGGCTCTGAGGGACTGCCTCAGCACTTAGAGCCCGTATATTTGCAATACATCCGTCTCAGTGAAGGCAGATGGTTAAAGGAAAGAGCAACTTCCAAACTCTTGGATATATTCCAGTTTGGGGCTGCATGTTTGGATGAAATATTAATAGGACCCACCTTTCACCTTTAAGCTCTTCTTGAAAAAGTTCTATCTCTGACAGTTCAAAATATTTTTGTAAATAAGACTGCGACTGCATTTTGCAGTTATGTATTTTTAAGGGGTTGCATTATCACACACGCTTTCAATTATTACTAAAATATTTTGGGCTCTGCATTTTTAATTACTCATCCAATTGGTAAAAGAAAGAAAATAGAAAATGATAGCATTTGACGATTTGAATATGAAGGTTGGAACTTCACATTTTTCTTAATTTTTGTTGTCATTCTATTAGAATAATGTGGGTGAAGGGCAATGCGTTGCCATCGTAATTGGAGTTTAAAACATAAAGTTTGCTAATTAAAAAATTTACCTTTATATCATGAAAGACTAATCAAAGACATTTATTCATAGCTTATTAATACATAAGAGGATGCTACTAATTTGAGAAAATGGAAGAATCGGGGAGAGGAATGGTTTTTAAGAATTTATTTCATGCTTGTAGAATAAACTTGAAGTGGTTCAATTAGAATAAAATGTTTTGGCATATGTTTCTGTTTAGAAAATGAATTCTTTTTTTTGAAAACCAGTGAATTTTTAGAAACTTTTTTAACATGGTAATTTTTAAAAAATTGGTTTTGTATGCTCTAGTGAAATATATTTATGAAGCAACTTTTTTGCACTTTTTGTGTTTTTTTTTTCAGTAATTACAAGTAGTGGCTACAGTCCCAGATCAGCACATCAATATTCCTCACAGCTCTATCCTTCCAAGTAAGTGGTCAGTAAATTCTTTCAGATTTGTTAGAACATTTTTCCAGAATTATCTTTACTAATCTGTATTTATACAATGTAACAACTTTAAATTGGGATAATTTATGTATATAAATGTGTCATAGGTAGATACTTCAGTTGATCAGTTGGATATGTATACATCCTGTACAAATATAGAAATATAGATACACTCACTTTTATCTGGACAGTTTGCTTAATTTTGGATATTGATATATTGAGGAAAGTATCAAGTTCAAAACAGAACATACTGATTTTTTCTTAGTGAAAATTCTAAGATGCTGACTCGTTTAAAGCAAATCTAAAAGGATTACATTTTATTCAAACATCACTTCATAACTTATTCCATCATTACAGTATTTTATTGGATTTCCAGTCCCAATAAACATATTTTTGAAGATGATACTTTATTATTTTTAAATTAATGTAGCAACTTATTGAGGACAGTGGTAGACATTTCAAGTTTAACTGTATTGGTTGTATACCTTAATTTGGTGGCAATCAGCCGGATAGGTCAAGAGATTGGATCCCTGATTTATACACATTTAAATGATATTTTCTGTAGTAGCTAGAGTGCCTGTCCTTAAGAATAGCCAGGGGATTGGGTATCCATTTGGGAACATTATCTAAAATGTGGCATGATAAAAGGAACGGCATTCTATTTCTTTACAGGAAGCTGCCTGCTTTTTCTTTTTAAGACTTTTTTAGTTTGGTAAAAAGCATTTTGGTAGAGTTTTTAATGACTTTTGTAGTCATCACATAGTATTAGATCATGCACATTAACTGGAAATATGCTCACAAGCATATTAATTAATTGGCCTGAGCTCCATTTTCCTCATGTACTTATTAATTAGAATGCTATGTCTGGTGTAAATGAGAACTATAGACCAGAAAACACTTTGGATATAACATCTCAACCAAATTTCTCATTTTACAGAGAGATATAGACTTAGGGGTTTTAAATTATTTGTCCAAGGTCACGTGACTGGTTTGTAGCAGAGCCCTGGCTCCTGACATTGACTCACGTCTTTTCCTGTATTGTTAAAATTTTATTGTGGATAAAGAAGAGGATTACTTCCTGGCTATTATAAGGTTTCACTGAATCTAAGCTGTCTGAATTAATATGCAGTCTTTGTTGCCACAGTAATGCTATTTTTCTGATATTTAGGCCCTATCCACACATTCTTTCTACACCAGCAGCTCAAACAATGTCTGCCTATGCGGGCCAGACTCAGTATTCGGGAATGCAGCAGCCGGCGGTCTACACAGCGTACTCACAGACCGGACAGCCCTACAGCCTGCCCACTTACGGTACTGCACACCTTCTCTCCTCTCCTTCTTTGGTTATAAGCAGGGAATCCTGCTGGCTAGTAGTTGTGTATTCTAATATGAGATAGAACTCAGAAGTGAGATCATTTAGTGATTGAATGCATTTTCCCAACAGACTTGGGCGTGATGTTGCCAGGCATCAAGACAGAGAGTGGACTTCCCCAAACTCAGTCTCCGTTACAGAGCGGGTGCCTCAGTTACAGCCCAGGGTTCTCCACCCCACAGCCGGGCCAGACACCTTACTCTTACCAGATGCCAGGTGAGTAGCCACACAGGAGACGTGTCACGTGAGAACGAATTCTCTGAGCAAGGCTCCTTAGCTTCAGACTAGAATGGTACAGTCATGAAGATGATTTTAAACAGCAATCCTCTACTTGCATGATTCCATCAGAACAGAAACATGATGAAAAATGTTGAATATATGTCGCGGATTTCATCCCGCAAAATCCGTGGTTGGGACCGCACTGATTGCGTGAATCAAACTCACCCAGAGACACACTTTGAGAATAGAGTCCAGCAGCCACGGGTCTTTCCCTCCATCTTGGAATAGGCCCTGGGCGTAGCTTAGCCGGGCTTTTTATTAAAAGCTTTAGGACACATTTACATTGGATTGATTATTCATGGGCTTATGCAGAACAGGGGTTTTCAGTTGGATCATGAGGATATATGGGAAGGGAATAGATAAGGGGTAGGTTTACTCAGGAAGATAAACATTTAGGGTACAGAGCATCAGGTTGTGAATTCAGGTCTGGTGGCAGACAGGACCAGGGTAGTACATTAAACAGGAGACAAGTAAATTGAGGGTAAGCTAACTAGGGCTGTTAACTTTTAGGACCATAAAACATTGAGGCAGTGATCCATTAACTTAAGCTTCTTGATTCCGGTGGGGAGAGACTCAGCAAGCCAGAGAATTTCGTATTTAAGATACATTTTTGCCAAATTCCCATTAGAGAATTCCTTTTCCACTGACATGATCCACGCTTGTCCACATGGGAATGATTTTTCCTCACGCGGAGTCGAGCTCTTTACGCGTAAATTCCCGGGACTGCGTGTTTTCACGCGTGTGGAAAGAATTCCCACAAATATACATCAAGATATATGACCCATACCCAATTTAAATAAGTTTAAGTTGCGTAAAATTGGCAGTAAACCTGTTCCAGCAAAACAACTTCTGAGCTAGTCACCAGGGCAGCAGTCACGTACTACTACTAGCATCTACTGCACTGATTTTGCAGGTTCATTACCAAAACCACTATTTTCTTGTCAGAATTTCATAAGTAGGCAATGCTGTTTTGATTCCGTTTAAAGTTGAGCTAGCACTTTTCTAAGTCCCTTTTCTCATTGAATGAGGATTTTTTGTCCATTCCTAAAATAGCTCTCCCCTACTGATACTACGTTCCTTAATATGAATACTTATGTAATTTGTACCACCTCCCAAATCCCCCATATATGATCATTTTTTAATCTTCTCTCTTGTTTTTGACTCCAATTAAAAATTCATTTTTAGGGAGGGGGGAGGGGACATTGGGGAGAAGGGTTTTCAGGAGCCACTATGGAGGACACATGGACAGAGCCAAGGGGGGAGGGAGGCGGTGCAGGGAGGTGGGGTTGGAGGGGTGGGGGAAGGGGACAGGAGAGGTTGCAGATAACTGTAATTGAACAACAATAAAGTAATTATTAAAATAAAAAAATTAAAATTAAAAATTCATTTTTAGCCATTGTGTGCTAGTTGCAGAAAAAAATTAGTGACGTAATAACACTAAAAGCTTGTTCTCGCCTCTCATTTTGTCTATATTGGTATAGTCACAGATTCGGGATTACATTCGCATATTTAAAGAACTGGAATTGACATTTGAGTCAATTGACTAAAATGAGATAGTGACTTAGAGCTTTCTAGCTGGAGCGGTAGGTCTCTGCTTACCTGGCAGGTAGGTAGAAGCGTGTTTGTGCATGTGCCGCAGCCACAGTGAGCTGCACAGCCAAAGGCAGCATGTGAGAGACCGTGAAGGCAGTTTCATTTATTCCCCCAAATACTTTCATATTGGACATTCCTGGTCAGGTCATTTCTCATTGATTCCATAATACTATTCAGCCATTGGTAAAATAATCAGCTTCCTCAACAATTTTTCATTTTACTCCTTAACAAGTGCATTCCACTTAGCATAATGCTAAGTGAATAAGCCAGGCAGTGAAAGACAAATACCATATGATCTCATCTTTAACTGGAACCTAATCAACAAAACAAACAAGCAAGCAAAACATAACCAGAGACATTGAAATTAAGAACAAACAGGCAGTAACCAGAGAGGAGGGCTAAGGGGAAAAGGCGGGGAGGAGGGTGAAGGGTTTTCAGGAACAACTATAAAGGACACATGGACAAAAACAAGGAGGGGTAGAATCAGGGGAGGGAGCTGGGGATGGCTGGGGTTGGGGGGAGAGGTGAGGGAAAAAGGCAGAAAACTACTTGAACAACAATAAAATTCAAAAGTAATCAAAAAATAAAATATAAATTCAAAAATGAAACATAGAGGAATAAAAGCTAAAATATTTTAAAAAACAAGTACATTCCAAAACAACATATTTTTAAAGCAAATCTGCAAATTAATAGTTCGCTTGTTTTTACGCTAATTTTAAAAAAATAATTGAATACGTTGCTGACCAAATAGTAAATTTGAGAAGTCCCTCAAATCTGAGACTATTGAAATGTCAACCCTGTGAGTCTGAGCCTTAGCACTTTTCGTTCTAAGAAAGGACAGAGTAATGAAAAGACAGGATGTTGCAAGCAGTCACTTAATTCTAAGTGGCTTCTGCATGTTGATCTCTTAAGCTAACACTGCCCCAATGTTTAACTCAGGTGATTTTTGTGTGCAAATACAGTCGATATGACCACTTGAAAGTTCAGTAGTCTGGAAGTATTCTCAGTCAGTATATTTTATTCTTTGAGTGCTTCTACACTTCTAGACACTCAAGCCTTGAAGGTTAACTGCAGTCCTTGTTAATGCTGTTCTAGATGTTATCTGTCATTACAAGGGATAGAGTTAAGCACATTTTCCTTATAAATCTCTCAATGTCAAATATCACTGTCTTAACAAAATTAAAAATATATGTATCTCGTTGAGTTCTGAAAAGTGAAATATTTTTATTTTACAGTAAGTACTTTAACATGCAATTTTTTATTTACCTGTAGGTTCTAGTTTTGCACCATCATCTACTATTTATGCAAATAATTCAGTTTCCAATTCAACGAATTTCACCGGTTCACAACAGGTACAGTAGTTTTTTGTATTTATGCTTTTTATGTCTATTTCTGATTTTGGAAGAATAGTTTCAGTGCCATAGAAGTGCATAATCCCCCAGAATTTGGGGGATATGTGTAATTCTATATATTTTAGGTATACTGTTTGTTAAAATTTTGCCCTTTAAACATTTAAGCTGTGATTATTTTAATCATTTGGCATGGAATTACAAAATGTATTGCATACTTTCCTATAATCTTAAACTAGACATAATTTAGTTTCAGACTAAACAAAATTACTAAACATAATTTTATTTTTTTTGGTAAAACAGTTTATGAAATTAATTGATTGAACTATAATCAATAATTGGATTGTGCTGTCAGTTTTAGGCCAAAATATCATGTTACTAAATAAAATTCCTCTTGGACTACTCTTGTTTTTTATTTTTTATTTTTTTAGGTTACTAGGTGGTGTGATAGCATAAGGGAAAGAATTACTCTGTTCTACTTGACAGGATAAAAGATCCATAAAGGAGAAGAAAGATTTATGTCATAAAACAGATCCAATGTTCCCTGAATCTTTAAATACAGTGGCTCCGATATAAATGTAGCCTGTATTTTGGACTATGGACTGAATACCAATTTATTATTTTAGCAAATATTCATTGAGTACTTAATTCTGTATTAGGAACTGGTCTGTATTCGGGGAAATGAGGCAGGGGGGTGGGGTGGACCTGATTCCTACTTCCTACTTCTGTACAGCCTACTGAGAGAAGCAGACAATAAACCAGTAAACACACATGTAAATATATAATTAGAAAGCATAAGGGGAGAGAACAGGTCCTATTAAAAATATTATTCAAAATCTAACTTGCACAAGGGCGATTCTGTGGAAGGTCTGTCAGTGGAACTGACACCTAGGCCAAGTTCTCTAAGGGCTGGGTGAGGAATGAGCGCAGGGGTGGCTCAGGCAGAGAAAGCAGCCTGTACCAGACCCCTGAGGGATGAAGAACATGGTGTGTCCATGAACCGAAAGCAGGCTGGAGTTCAGTTTGTTCTTGAGGGTCCCTTGGGGAGACACGTCTGTGGAGGTGGGCAGGGCCTGTCCATGTAGGGACCTGTGGTGTATAGGAAGGAATTTTGATTCTATTCCAAGCCCAACAGGAAGCTATGAAAGGATTTTGAGCAGGAGACTAGCGTCGTGTGATTTATGTTTGGAAGATTACTCTGGCTTCAGGGACTTTGGAGGAAGCCAAAAATGGAAGCAAGGACACAAATTAGAAAACCTGTCCATTGGCTACAATAGGAAGTGAAGGGAGCTTGAAACAGGTGACAATAGTGGAAATGAAGAGAAGCAAAGGTACTTTTCATTGAGTACCAAAAAGACATTGCATTCATGGGAAGCTGGTAGTCTGGACCTTTCCAGTATGTAAATTCATCTTCCTTAAGGCTGTAGCCCAGCACTTCAGTGCACAGGCGATGGTCAGGCTCTCTGGTTCCAGTTTCTGGTCTGAAACTTGCTGGCTGTCTGACCTTGGGCAGATCACTTAAGCATTGTGTGCCTTTGTCTGCTTCAATGTAAAATGGAAATAATGATAATACTGCACAGGGCGTTGGGAACATTCAGTCGCTAAGTCCACTGAAAGCTTTAGAATGGTACCTGACACAAAGTAATCACTATGTAAACGTTTGTTTTTACCGCTTTCCTCTGAAAAATGTGTTGCTATGAAATTTGTCCAACTGTTGCTAAGGGCTTTTTTATTGGTTCACAGGTGATAATGGGGAGCATCAAATTTAGAAATTAACAGATAAATAGAATTTTAGTTTTCTGCCATAGTACTTAATCCTTTCAGACAAGATTTACTCATACACATATTTACAGAGAATTTCCTTTTTTGAAAATCACATCAAGCATAGATCTTTATTTCCTTATGAACACATAGTAGGGACTCTTAATCCTGACCATGGCTGTGTCACCATTAATAACACTTTGGGCTAAAACACACTAGATATATTAAACACCAATTATGGCAACGAACTCTGTTCATTATCTTACTATGTAAAAGTATTTCAAAGGATTATTTAGATCATTTTAAGCTTCTTAAAAATTATTAGTAAAAAGAAGTTCAGAGGAGTCTATCCCATACTTTCTTTTTTTCTCTGTAACCAATGAGGCCAATTAAATGTTTGAAAATCTCACTAAAAACTTTGAGTTAAGGCCTCAGGTGGCATGTATTCTGTGAGAGACTGGGCAGGAAAGTTATTTATTCATCTTCTTCCATTTACTCTTTACCTCCTGCTAAGAAAGCAAAATAACTGTAGCCCAGACGGGAATAAAAGTCACAATGATACAGACAGAGGTGTGCATGAAAGCTGGGAGCGCAGCCACACTGCCCCTTGCAGGTGATGTTAGAAGTTGTGTGAGAACAGATGCTGGGAATGGGAACTGATTTCCTCATTGTATTGCCTCTTCAAGTGCATAAGACCTGATGGTGTAAATCCTTGGATAAATAATTGTAGGGGAAAAGTGAAGCATATGTACCCTTTAGACAGATTAAAATGTGTGTCTTAGATCTGGTTTGCAAAATCAGCAGGATAGTTCATGACAATGTGCGTGCAGAAGGTGCCACAAAATAGTCGCCGTTCATTCAGATCATCTCAAAGCCCTGGGCTCCAAAACACACAGAACCAACTACTAATCTTACAATTTACCACAGTGATAGCTTTGCTTTCAGTCTTTAAAACACACACATATCTCAATTACTGTTTCAGGATTATCCGTCTTACACAGCCTTTGGCCAAAACCAGTATGCACAGTACTACTCAGCATCGACATATGGAGCGTATATGACATCAAATAACACAGCTGACGGCACGTCATCCTCAACCTCAACCTATCAGTTGCAGGAATCTCTCCCAGGACTGACTAGCCAACCAGGTACAGATCTTCATCCAGGTGAAATACTTTCATATGTTTTGCTGTGTCTAATAATATGAAGAAAATGGCCCTGGCCAGTGTGGCTCAGTTGGTTGGAGTGTCGTCCCATAACTGAAAGGTTGCGGGTTCGATTACCAGTCAGAGCACATGCCCAGGTCTGTCCCCAGTCGGGTGGCATCAATCAATGCTGTTCTCTAGCATGAGTGTTTCTCTCTCTCCCTTCCTCTCTCCCTAAAAAGTAGTGAAAAATGTTCTGGGGTGAGGATCAATGAATAAATACACACATGTGGAGAAAATGGAGTTAGAACTGAAGCTGAAAGCTCCTGGACAATTACGCTGCTACCTAATCAGTGCTAGTACACCGTATAAGATGAACTTCTGTCATTTCAGAAAACGCTTCTTTTACATGTGGTGCAGTTAACAGATTTTAGTTTTAAATGTCAGTGGACATATGAATATAAATGGATATATAAAGGTCAGTGGACCTTTCGCCAGGCTAATTATTTTGTGAAGATCTTGACAGCCTAGAAAAGTTGTTATATTAACTCCTTTGGATGTCACTAACCATCTTCCCTTTATGCTTGAGAGGCTGTGTAGCTCCTTCCTGTGTGGGTCATCAGTACCTCCAATGAATGCTCCCTGCATTCCTAGGATGTATAGGGTCGTTGCTGGGCAGTCTAATATCTTTGTCTAATGAGCACATATTTAAAGTCCATTGTATTTTTTGTTGTCTGAAATTTATTTGACTTCTTATTGGAATTGTATTTGCTGACACATATTTAACCCAGATAAAGTATTTGAAGTTAAAAACAAGTTTAATGGAGAGTCATCATAATCCCAGTCAAAATTCCAGCAGGAGTTAGTGGAGAAATGATCAAGATGATTCTAAAATTTAAGACAAAGAAACTAGAACAGCCAGAATATGTTTGCAAAATAAGAATAATGTTTGAGGGCTTACATTGCCTGATTTCAAGACTGGTAAAGTACAGTAATCAGGAATGTGTGGTACTGGCAATGGACTGGAACAGAGGGTCCAGAAATAGACCGATATGTATATACTGGAAAATGGATTTTGGCAAAGGTGCAAAGGCAATTGGAGAATGAATACTTTTTTCAAAAAATGGCACTGGAACAGTTGGACATGCATATACCAAAACAAAAACACAAAGAAGACAAAAAAAAAACCCAACAGAATTTTGACTCATAACTCATACTACATGTAATACATGTAAAGCTAGAACCGTAGAACTTCTAGAAGACATAGAGGAATCTTTGTGGTCTTGGGTTATGTAAAGGTTTTATAGATATGATAGATAATTTTCATATCTTATCAGGTTGTTGAATTTAAAGAAGAAATTATTTCTACTTGTAACTATATTATTCTCTCAACCAAAATCATAACAATACATGTCTGGATTTTTAACATATTCTGTGATCTCAGAACTTTAGTCAAGGTACTTTTAAGTTTGATTTCACCTTTTCAGGGCTGACATACATATGAAAAGTATACACATTCACAATTATGAGATTTTTCTCTATTATTGATGGAATGTGAGGCATTTAGTTTAAGAGTATGAAAATTATTTCCCAATAACCAGTCCTGCACTTTGGAATTAAAGCAGAGGCCTAATAATTAAAAACACAATTTTTCATAAATCCTTCACTGTTGACTTCTCCCATTTTTTAAATAGAAACACACTTCATGTTTTATAAGAGAGAGCTGGTTGTTTTGATTTAGAGATAAGTGCTAAAGATAGGGTTGGAGATAAGGTTGGATCTAAATATCTAAAGCATGGAAGGTACAGTTATTCATTACTGTACTGATTAAAGGATAATTATTCAGTCGTGTATAGTGTTGGCCCAAGAATATGCCTAAGGCAGTTGGTAATGACCGATGTTATTTGGAAATTGCAAATAGCATTCAGTTATTACTTTACCTTATTAGGTAGTTTGACAATGTTTTTAAAAGAAACATTTCCAGGCTGATTAAGAACAGATATTTTAGTTCATTATCTTCACAAAGATCTCTCTTTGCTTTTAACATAAAGATTATCCTAAGTATATATTATACTCTTGATTTGCATTCAGAAAGTTTGATGACTGATTACCACATTAGAGATATTTTAGCTCCTCCTTTTTAAAATATTTTAAACATCTTTAAATTTTGATAGGATATCATTAGTGACTTGTAACAATATTATTCTTTACTCTGAGACCTTGGCAAACATTACAATACATTAGCTAATTAAACTTTACAAGTGCTTCAAAAAAAGAAAGGGATATAGTAAGATCACTTCACTCTTTGAAAAGAAGCCAGTTTTTTTAGGCAGAACTCAGTAGACTTTCCACAGCTTCATGGCATTTCACTTCAGGATAGGAAGGCAAGCAAAGCGCTAATTCATTCAATAGAAGGTCGCAAGAGGATTTAAATAGAAAGAACTGACCACAGTTGACTACTCACTCTGCCAATCTGCATTTTCCCCACCTGCAGCATTAATGCACCCTAGTGCAATTACCTGAGTAAAATTTGGCAGAGGCACTGGAACTGACTGCTTTCTCCTTTAAAAAAAGGGGGGGGAGGTGTCAACAAATGTTTAATGACCAGTTGAGCTCAAGTTACTGGTTTTATCCTTTATCAGAAAAAAGGATAGCATCTTCAAAAGATACAGGGGTCAGAACAGTTCCACCTGGACAGTTGCTATAGGGGCCAGATATAACTTTGACCTCTTCAGAACCTGTTCTTTCACTGTGAAGTTCTTTTGATGAATTTGTTGGCTCTCACTCTCACAAATTGTGTAAAGTCTCTATAACTCTTGATTACATTTGTAATCTGGAGGGTCTGTTACTATTTGGGGAGGAAGTGTAGTCTAGTGGTTAAAGCAGGCGTTCTGGAATCATACCAGAATTCCACATACAAGCTGTTTTATCTTGGGAAGTGTGGTCCCACATGTCTTCAGTTTTCAATTTTTAAAAGAGGATAATAAAAGTCCAGATTCACGGGGTCAAAGAGAGATTTATATCATAGAGCTAGAGGTAGAAGTAGAGCTAGAGGTAGGAAAGAGTTAGAGATAGAGATAGATAAAGAATGTTTATAATAAGAGTGTTGACAAAATCAATAAGAAAAAGATAAGCTGATTTTTATGGGCAACAGTTATATCATAAAAAGAAGACACCAAATGGGAAATGAAAATATAAAAACAGCATTTCACATCATGACTCATCAAGAGGATGCTAATTAAATCTACAGTGAGATACCACCATAACCCCACAATGATGAATATAAAAGAGACTAGCAATCTCAAGAATTGGCAGGGATGTGGAGCAACTGGAATTCTTGTTGCTAGTAGGAGAGTGAGTTAATACAACCACTTCAGAGAAAAGTGATCAGAGTCTACTAAACGTGAATGTATGCCTTTCCTCTGACTCAGCAAGCCCACTGCTAACACATAAGTTAGAGGAATAGGAGTTTATGTCCATAAAGACAAGAACAAGGGTGTTTGTAGCATCTGTATTCTTAATTGACTAAAATTCTGAATACCCAGAATGTCCATGAACAGAATGGATACATACAGTATGCATATATAATGAAGTTCTAGCCGTGTTAAGGGAAGAACAGCTGTCCCAGGCTACAGATGTGAATCAGTCACACAGACATAATGATCAGTGAATAAAGCCAAATATATTTCAATAAACATTTTTTTTAAAAAGAAGACAGTACATGGCAAATACTAAAGGTTTAATAACTGTGAAGGTAGTCTTCTTAGTTCTTTAAAAAGCTATGCCTTTACCTCCATCAAAATTCTTCCACCCATATATTTTTCAAATTCTTAGAGCCCTTTAAGATTTTTCAGTAACTTGGAATGAATCAGTGGTACCAAGTCCTACTTTTATGGACACCCAGACACTTCCTGTGAATAGTGTTTTCCCTTCCTCCTCCTGCCTTTCACTTCCTTTGCTGTAATAGCTTTTGGCCCCCGTTGGAATAGCTGAATTGTTCCTACCAAACTCTTATGGATCCAGTCAACTATCAAGACCCATAACATTACAGTGACTTTGGGATTTTGCACACTTTTGTCCTTTCGGCTCTTGGACCGTTGCAAGAACAAAGCTGCCTTATGATAGTTAACATCTGAAAAATGATGTATAATAAATAGGTTGTATGGAATCTCATCCCCAAAAATTATTATATAAGCTTATTTAATAAGTGGGGCCTAATTTGAATCAGCATTTTATTTGAAAAAGAACATTTGATTTACAGGACATAATAACCTTAGGAAGATTCTGTTAAGAAAAACTAAAAACAGAAAAAAATGTATGTGCCCTATCTTAGAAGCTTTTGAGTGTTTAAATACCTAAAGCCTAATTAATGCCTAGTGAATGCAAGTAAGCTGAAACGTGATTTGCTGGGTGACAGGGCTGCATCCGTCCTCAGAACTGAAGAACTTTGTACTGTGCTGTCAACTCTGACAGTGGATAGCAGAGTCGCATGCAGCAAACGGCGCTAGCACATTGTAAGAGCAGACAGCGTTTGGAGCACAGGCTTATTTTCTCTTTGATGCTGTCCTGATACACACCGTGCTTCCCAAAGAAGATGTTATAACCATTATAGACAATTACAAGTTAGCTGTGTAAAATTTGCTATTTATTTAGAACATGTCAGAAAAAATATTACCTAAATGTTTTCTAGTTCAGATTTGTATCTAAATTATTTAAGTAAATAACTGCTCAGCTGTCCTCATAATTATTTTACTTTGATTTCATGATAAAGCATGATAGTCATAATGTCTTTATGTTTAAAGATTGCATAACCTAAATGTAACGTAGTTTGCTGTCAGGCTCCCATAGAGTTTTACTTCATGCATATGACTTAAAGCCAATTAAATATAAATCAGATCTATCTCAATAATTGAAAAAGGTAGCTGCTATTAACCATGCTTTAATATAAAAAACTGAGATTCAGAGAGATTTAGTGAACTATTTGCTGTCGTAGGGTAAAACTGACTCTAGTTACTCATGAGGTTTTGCTGTACCTGTATCTTAACCTGACCCCTTACACCCGCAGACTTGCCACTGCCCAGCACTCCCTACCACGTAAGATGCTGCACCATTAGTGATAGACATGTCAGACTTGCAGGCATCTGCGGGACGTACAGAAATCAATTAGATACAAAGTCGGAAACTTAACACGTAGCCTATGTTTGGGTCTTCACACAGAAGGTGATTAACCTTTGAGAGGGTCAGATCACCCAGATGGTGTAGCATGAGGACAGTGAGCAAAGGATGGGACTCTTACATGTCAGCATGTAGGGAATGGGAGGAGGAAAAGTCCTCGTCTCCTAGGCAGAGAAGGACTGGTGAGAGGGAGTCTAGAACTAGGAGAGTGCAGGGTGTCAGCTGCCAAATAATGGTTTTCAGGAGGTGGTTTTTAAGAGGATCCAAGCCAGCATGGAGATCCAGGAAGATAAGGGCTGAATCTATTGCCTTTGTCAATGAGGTAATTAATGGGGACTTTGTGTAAGAGTAGTTTTAGAGTCTGGGCGAACCGAGCTAGATTACCACAACTTGGATGTCAGGAAGTGGAAAGAGATGTGCTGTCCGGCCCTGTGCTGCTGGCCACAACGTAGCTGTTGGGCACTTGTGACCAGTACACAGTGAGACCTGCTGTGGGTGTAGACTCCACACACGACTCCATATGAAAGTTTTATATTGATTACATGTTGAAATGAATATTTTAGGTAAATGAGGTCAATTAACATACACAAATAAAGTTAATTCTACATGTTTCTTTATATATTTTAATGAGGCTTGCAACAATTTTTAAATTGTATATGCGGTTCCATTTGTGGCTCACAGCACATTTCTGTTGGACAGCACTAGTGTGCACTGTTCTTTTAAGAAGTGTCATTTTAAAAAATAAGATAAGGAGCAGATAGCTTCTAGATGGAAATGCAAGGTCAAAGGAAAGGGCTTTTAAACTTATCTGCAGCCCCAGAAAAGGAAGAGGTTGGAGGGAAGATGAGAGAGGATTTGATTAATAGACAACAGAGCAAGATTCCCTACAAGGTGAGGCTGGAGAGTCAAGTTGGCAGGTGGAGGCATGGGACTGATCCAGAAGATATTTCACCCTCTGAGCTCTGATGTAAGGAGGCGAGAACAGATCTAAATTGAGATAAATTTGTAGGTGGGGGTAGAAACAGGACGTAAAAGGCACTTGGAGTATGAAAGGTGTCTGGGTATAACGGATCACAGAGATTGAAATTGGGATGGATTTGTCTGACCTACAAAAAATTTGACTGCATTAGGGTTTGGGTATTTGGGAATATAAATCTTTACTTTTTTTGTCCTAAGGAGATTTCTGTTGTATAAGAATTTGTTATGAAATTCATAATGAAGACTCATACCTGATCTCAAAATGAAGTGCTCTCATTAATATAAGTTACGTTGTTTACAGGAGAGTTTGACACTGTGCAGAGCCCGTCCACGCCCATCAAAGACCTTGACGAGAGGACATGTCGGAGCTCCGGGTCAAAGTCCCGAGGAAGAGGCCGCAAAAACAACCCCTCCCCACCTCCCGACAGCGACCTGGAGGTACACTGATTTATCCTCAAAGAGTTCTATTTTTATTGAACACATATTTTATACTCACAGTATCATACAATTTCAAACTTTATATTTGGCCATCATAATGGCCAAATTAAAAGCAATGACAACTTAAAAATGATACTGATGTACAAATTCTAGGTCTGAGGTAATTGCATCCTTTGATCCACCTTGGCACAAATGGAAATTTTAAAACTAATCCCATTGCTTGTGGGGTCATTTTCTGAGAAGCATTTCCTTTGATAGTACTAAGGAAGTGAAAGATATTTATATGGGTTAAATAATTTTGAAAGGTAAAATTAATTTGTGTGGAAAGGAAACATTGTCTTATAAAAATAGGAAAAATTCCAATCACTTGATACAGGTTAAAATTTTTATATCTGTAAAAATTTCCCTGTGTCATTTTTTTTTTCTGGTTGAAAACTCTTTTAAGATGTATCCATATGAATTGGACTGATTTTTTTATTATAAAACATCAGAAGGAAGTATTCTTAACCATAACTTGTTACTTCTTAAACAACTGCATACTTCAATTAAGAAAGAACATTAAATTTCCCGAGTTGATAAAGTTAAGTAATAGTCATTGCACATTTTATAAAAGATCATTCCCTTTACCTGGACAACAGTGGCAGATTCAAATGCATTCAGGAATTTGGCAGGTGACAACCAGTGGGTGGACTGAACTAGGAAGCCAGCCTCTTGTGGGGAGCAGGGAGCATTGGCCCAGCCCAAAGAGCTCGCCCATCGCTGCCATGTGGAACGCCAGCCAGCATTGCCACAAATCCCAGTTCCTCTGCTGCTGTCAGAGCCCTGAAGTCTGTTGGAAATCTCCTAACCTTGAAAAGTTGACCAATAATTTGAAATCTTTCACCACTGTCCAGGCCAAACCACCCACCTGCTGGTCTAAGCTGACTCAAGAGTCCACACTTTGCATTATCTATTTAGGGATTGCTTATTAAGTCCTTTAAATAATTTTAAAATTTTAATTGTTTGCATGTGTTACAATATTTTGTGAGTCCATGAGGCATTAAAAACTTTAAAAAATAGTTTCAAGTTCACTTCTCTTATAAAATCCAAATGTGTCTTTTGGAGGACTAACTGCAGTCAAATATTTGGATGAATTGTTTCAAATTAGAGTATCTGATCTTTATGCTTATTGCTTGTATCACTCTTGCTCTGAAAGGTATCGCAGGGGTTAGCTCTGGAAATTCTGGAAAAAAATTCAGGGAGTAGCATAGGTTTCTCTAAAATTATTATATCCAATAACAAAGTGAGATGTTTTCTACCTGTAAAGAGATTTCTGCTTCCTTAGAATGGAGTCATTCTTTGATATTTATCTTTTTCTTCAGCGTGTGTTTGTCTGGGACTTGGATGAAACCATCATTGTTTTTCACTCACTGCTCACAGGTTCTTATGCCCAGAAGTACGGCAAGGTAAGGAAACAAGAAAGCTTACCCCAGGAAACCTTTATAGAATTGTATTTTGTTCAAAAATCAAGAGCCATTTAAAAATACACTGAAGTGTTTTTATTGCAGTCTGTCAAGTCTGCTCCTGATTATTTCTTTCCAGTGGCCTGTTGCTTTTTAACATGAGTTGGTAAATTTTACCAAACTAATGAGAAATGTCGTTCTTTTTTTCTCCTTCATGACTTTGAGTTTTCTACACTGAAACCAAGCTTATTACTCTAGTATAATTATTTTTAAAATTTTTTTCATATTGAAATGGACTTTAAACATTATAAAATTATATGTTATCCTCTAATAAGGAAACTTGAAGAAATTGCTGGAATTAATTTGTTATACCAAATGTTGCTATAGAATGCCATTTGGAATAAGGAAATAATCTTTTGTCTGATAGGTCCTTTGGATTTGTGAATAAAAGTATTTTTTGTAACTTCAAGTAAGAACATGAATGGCAATCCCCCCACACACACAAATTTAGAGACAGGTGGTCTCATTACTGCTATTCCTTTCTCTCTGGCTATTGTTTTCACAGCCAGCTAGCTTCTTATAACCATGCTGTTTCAGATACTGTTGCAACCACATCAGGCTCTACAGCTGGAAACACAGTTGTTCCATCATTACTGTTTGCGTCGTCGACTCTGTAGGCTCAGAATCTAACCACAGTCAATTCAAATCATGGTGGCCCTCTTTCAATTACCGGATTCAAAGTTGCATCTGACTTTGGTTACTTTACCTATCAAACCTGTAGAAGTGTCTTCCTGTGTATTTATGGTGTCACATTATTTAATAGAGTCTTCTGTCAGCTCAACATGCAGTTTTTAGCAAGTTTGTTAAGCTTTGTCTACTAGACAGGTAATGATGAGTTGCACTCATACATTTTCTCCAAAAGTGCACTCTTGGTGAATCTACATTGCATTTGATTTCTAGTGTAAGTAATGAATGTTGCTAAACTGAGGAAGAAGGTAACAATTTTGCTTAAGGACCATTTAGAAGAAGGAGTCTTAGTCCCTTTGTCTCAATTGTCATTATCTAAAACAGAGGTCTTCAAAGCGGGATGCATGTGTATGTACCAG
Source organism: Micronycteris hirsuta (assembly GCA_004026765.1). Taxonomy (NCBI): domain Eukaryota; kingdom Metazoa; phylum Chordata; class Mammalia; order Chiroptera; family Phyllostomidae; genus Micronycteris; species Micronycteris hirsuta. Next base: position 55,558 of record PVJI01003540.1, read on the forward strand.
AAATCCACAAGATGCTCCGCCAAGATACGGAAAGAATATATTAGAGAGTGTGCACACACACACACACACACATATCTTGTCCTTGCTATTGTGTCTGCTCCATAATGCACATGCTTTATAAATGCATGCATGTGATGATAATTTAAAGAATATGTATATAATTCATAAGTAAATTAACTACACATAAATTTGAAGTGCATGCCAAAATTCTATTACTAATAGAATGTACCATCTGAAATGTTTCCAGACCTTAATCTACAGCATTTCTTCTGGAATTATTTTGATCTGTAAGGAGTGCACAGCAAATCCTGTTGAACTAATTGCAACATTTTTGTGCAGCGAAGTTTCATACTAGGTAAATGTTTAAAATCAACAATCTGACTTGAACACGTGAATCCAAATAAAGTTCCCCTCAAAATAGTCATCATTAGAGTCTACAACTAAATATCTGTGTCACTTTCCTTGTGCCAAATCAGTGGTGGAACTAAGCTTTTTTCAATAACCTTTAGATTTTTTAAGTATTTCCTGACTTCAAATCTTCATTCTTTTGTGGTAATTTTCATCTTTTGTAATAGTAAGATCATTTGAACCCAAGGCAAGGGATGAAGTGCACAGTCAAAATATCACTATCTTTCTTTTTCTCAAAAATACCATAAAGTTGCTTCCATCCCAAAGCATGGACTTCCGGTTGGGATAAGACAGTGAGCCATTAAAGACCCAGGAAGGCGAACCATTAAAAAAAAAAAAAAGGGAAGCTGCATTCCTTGAGTGACTCATAAACTGGCTCTGAGAGAAATGCCACAAGCAAAGTTGTTGCGCGTCCCTTACCACGAGTCCCTCACTGAGATGAACCTGTCAGCTCTCCATGTGGCAGCCTGGACATGCAGCATTCATTTCACACACAAGTTCTGTTATTTTAAAGTATTGAAGGAAGCTTCGTTTGAATACAAAATAGACCCATTTCTGTGCTTGCAGGTGCTTAACCTGTAAGCCACCAAAAGGGTGGGGCAAAGCGAGGGGAAGAAGAGAACTGATGTTATTTAATGCCCACAATGTGCCAGGCTGTACGCATCACAGTTTTAAAGGGTAGGTTGCTCCCCGCAATCTGTAGATGAGGAAATGTGCTCAGAGAGGCAGTACACTGTGTGGAGGTCACACAGCTAGTCAGTGGCAGAGATGAGCCCGGGTCTTTGGGCTGTTTGACCCCAAACCTAGTGTTGCTCCTGCCACAGCACAGCACACAGCATCGACAGTTCATGTGCTACGGGCACGATATATACAACTCTTCCTAAAACGTAGGAAGGACAATTAATGAGGTGCCGTGTGGACAGTTATGTGAGTTCTGTAAGTGAAAATAGTTCTACTTCTCTTCTCTCAGACGATTGGGCTGTGTTTCCATCAGCAGGTAAAACTTAAGAAATGTTAGGTGAAATAAAGTGTGGGTGACAGGTGTCAGTACCTCCCGAGGGTACGGAATAGGGGGACAGTCAGGGTCACTACTGGGTGTGGGGAAAATAAACTTGCATGTGGAGAACAACTACCATGTGATAGAGCCTGTGTTTGGCGTTTCATAAGCAACAGGGATGGAGGTTAAGAAAGAGAGCCTTTCAGTCTTTGAGCCTTGGAGATAAACCTAACTGAAAACACAGCTTTCTGACATTCGGCAAACTACTTAATCCTTCCGTCTCAATTCCTGTAAACCAGGAACAGTACAAGTTAAAGAGAAAACATGTATAAAGGGCTTAACAGAATGCTTGATGTGAATTAACACTCAGAAAATGTAACTATTATTAGTCACTTTCACAAATGTTATCCCACTTAATTCTCATAACTACTGTGCTGTGACTTACGGTGACCTAGATTCTATGGATGAGGAAGCCCGGGTTATGAGGGTTTAAGAAACTTGACCAAGGTCACAGAATGATAAATGCCGGTACAAGTCTCATGACAAGTCCGTGTCCGTTATACAGTTCTCTGCTGCTCGAAGGGGGCCCGTTAGAACTTCCGACTTAAGAAATGTCCAAACCCGCGGTGAATTTTTATGAGTTTATTTGAGCCAAACTGATGACCGTTGCCGGGGAGCCAGGTCTCAAGTGCTCCAGAGAAGGACAGTTTGCAGTTTCTTTTATGCGTTTGAGATTAAAGAGGAAGGAAGGTTGCACAAAGGCGGGAGAAGGCAAGGTCAGGGCTGGGCTGCAGGACAGTTAAGGTCATGTGCTCTCTTGAGGGTGGTCCACTTTGGGAGGAGGGGTCTGAAAGGGGACATTTCAAAGGTGTGTTAACCTGGATGCCCGGAAACATGGGGCAGGGCTCACTTAAGGCACGGTCAGCCTTTTAGTAAGAAGCTACAGGCCTGGGGCGTGATCACCATGACCTCCTCACTGAGGAATCTATGATCGGATCTCTCTGTGAGGCTACTTTCCATAGAACCTTTTTTCAACCACAGAATTGACCATGTTGAATGATACTTTACTCAGGGCAATTTAAGAAAAGTAAAAATGTTCTTAGGCTCATATTTTCACATCAAAATGAAAATACCCTTATTGAATTCCATGAAAAACAATTTAAATGACCTTATTTATTGAATTATTATTTATATTTTTCTAAAAGTCATTTGATCATTGACATTTCTCTTGGTAGCAATAAAGAAATTGGCATTGCCTTTTAGCTAGTAAGACATTACTATCTTGGCATATTAAGAAATAGCTAAGTAAGGGATGTTGTGTCCGGCCTATCTTGTGAAGCTGGGGACCGCAGGCCACCCAGGGGTCATTTGAAGGGGTCAGAGTGAACATTGGAGAACTTGAACTTCACCGCAAAGCATATGTTAAAATGGTGAAACTAGCACTCTACAGACAGACTGTATTCCTCGAACAAATATTTACTTAGCACAAGGCAGTCATGCCTCCCGCCCTCATGGAGCCTGCAAGCAAATGAACTCACTTCAGAGAGCAATAACGGCTGTAAAGACAAGTAAGTTGTGCTTTAGGGATTTGGTTTATTTTGGAGTATTAATGTGTCATGTGCTATGAAGCCATGGTTTTCTAAAGTTACTCCGCAGCAAGGATGCAAAGGAAGCGACCCAGTCAGGGAGAAGACTGGAGGAGAAGAGCAGTGGCTGGATGCTGCCAGCTGAAAATCCGAGCTCCCGACACCACTTGCTCATTGTAGACAATGTCTGATATAAAAGCAGCGCTGGGGAAATCTGTTCCTCAGCGTGAATCGACTGGTTACTCTTATGTTAAACAATCTACGCACAGTTATACAGAAAGACTTCTGAAAGCACCAGCAAGAGTTTAAATTATAGAAAAGTCATGAAGATAAATACTGACTTATCCACATGACAACCGAGGAAAAACAGCATGAACTGGGGAGTGATTAGCATTAACCAAGTGCTGGAACCATGGAGGGGGCGGCACTGCTGACACCCTGCAGGTCACCCCCTCTCTGGGCGTGATGGCTAGAGCACTTTGGACTTGGAGGGACAGCGGGCCTGAGTTCAAAGTCTAGCTCCACCTCTCTTACTTGTGCCTATGCATAGTTTATCCCATCCTTGTGAGACTCGGTTATCTTTTTCCTAACGTGAGAAGAATAATAAAAGATCTAATTTGATTAAGAGGGTTCAATGAACTCATGAATTAAAACTCAGAACACTTCCTACCCCATAATTAACATTCAATATATGTAACCTATTTTATTTGGTTTCAAGGAAATTTGAATGTTGGGGAAATTGGATGTTTTCTAGAGGTATCTGTGTCTCTTTGTATTGATTGTTTTACCTCGTAATGTATTGTATGCACAGTGCTCGGTGTTTAGAGAAGTGGAGGGTGTCTGAGAGTGGCTGTGGGACACATAGGAGAATGAATGCAAATTTAAAAGCCTCAGAAATGTTTGCAGTGGGTTTACATGGCTGTACTTCCTGCCTGGACCTCACAGCTGGGCGTGGCCGCACAGCTCCAGTGAGCCCCGCGCCCAGGACGATGAGCTCTTCCAGCTGGCTGTTTCCCACCCTCACTCCCCTCAACCCTGCAAAACCACGTCTCAATTCTGCACAACACTCCTCCTCCATCACTTAAAAACAGCTACTGAAATAATTTGTTCTTCCTCACGCCATAACTATACCCCCTTCCTTTTTTTTATGCTTTCACTCCTATGCTGGAACCAAACCCTCTCAATTAATTACTCGGGGCATCTACTCCTGATATGACTTCCTTCACTCCCGAGTCCCCGGTTGCCCGCCCTTCGGGATGATCCCCATCCCCATAGTCCATGCTGCGTTGTCGCATCAGCACGAAATGCTCCGGAGCCTATTTTCCAGGTGCTGCCCCCTCTCTCTGCTCTTCCTTAGCTTTCCAGTCAAACAACCCTCAAGTCCAAGGAATGACCTTCTCTTGCCCAGCGCATGGTTTGTCTTGCTGGGGCCTCTCACTTGCACTTGACCCCACTGAGCACTCTCTCTTCTTTTTAATACTGGCCTCACTTTACTTCCCTGACCTGGGCCACTCTGCCCCACACCGTTCCACATGCACCAGACTCACTCTCGCCTCTGCATATGTCCCTTGCCACCACGGTGTCGGTGCATGGCTAGTCCCCTCGCCTTTTTCAGGTCTCTTCACCTGCCACCTCCGGAGAAAGGTCTTCCCTGTCCTTTCTGTAAATGAGCCCTCGCCACCCATCCCGGGAGCCTTCTGCTGACTCCGATTTTTTTCACCACCTAAGATACTATATATGTTCTATTTTTACTTGTTTGCATATTTATCAGGTAGCTCATCCAGTGATACCATAAATTCCTTAACGGCAGAGACTTTGCTTATTTGATTCTTTGCTCTTAGCCCAGAATGTGGATATTTCGGACACATAGCAGACACTCACTGAATAGTTGCTAAATAGTGAATGTCCCTGCAACCATTCTCCAGCTCTTCCCGAGAACTCTTAAGCCTACTGCTTATCCACCACAAACATCTCAACTGTTAACTTTCCCTTCTGATTCATGACTGAACTTCATCTCCTGTCAGTGATTAAAAGTCTTGATTTACTAGCAAGCCCACTCCCTATTTCCACCTTGGTTCGTGGAGCAAGTCTGCCCTCCTTCTTCTGTAGTGACCTAGCACATCTCTGCATCTGCGTGTGCTGCAGGCCCAAAGGAGGAACTGCTCCAAGGACTTGAGTTCTTAAAAAAAAAAGTTCCTCCCTTAAAAAAAAACCTCACATAATTGCTTTCTCTCCTGAGATATTTTTATATTGTGTCCCTAGAGGAGGCACTACAGCTGATGGCCCCGTTTGGGGCAGAGGCCCACAGACAGACAGTCTGGCTCCATTCATGCTCTGTGCTAACGTGGCTGATAGGGCTAGTATTTAGATACAGAGAACTGCCTTACTTGAACCTGACTTCTGTGCTGGTAACATCCAGCTTAGAATCACACATTCACATTTAAAGGCCAAGAGTTATTCATTTTTTCATCTTCTCTCTCTCACGCGCACACACATGCATGCACAGCCCCCTCCAAACGTCTTGGGAGTAGTTTCAGTACTTTAATAGCGCAGTCCACAGAGTGAGTTGGCAGAAGTTCAGATTGCCCCATATTACACTCTGCTGTAGACACTGTGGACCTATTGGGACTGTTACATATGTAAAATATGCATCAGAGCTTTCGCAAAACCCTATTGGTGCCTTTATTATCCCCCGTTTTTCCTCTGTCCAAGTCTTCACTATCACTTTATTTCAGACCCTAAACTCAACACTCCCTACAGGTAAACTGGGGGGAAAAAAGCAGTAATTCTTGATTCATAAGGTGCCCGTAATTCTACAAACATCTAATGAAAATGAGCAAACATCTCTGTATAAAACTTGGCTTCAGTCCAAAATTATATTTAACTCTCAAATGCCTGATAAAACTGTGGAATTGAAGGCGCCGGCAGCTCTTTCGCCGTAGTCTGGCCAGGCAGAGGGAGCCCAGTGCCACAGAGACCTTGCTAAGGCCATTCCCTCCAAATTCCTGGTCACCTCATTGGATTCTTACATCTGTGGGCCCTTAGCTGGAAAACAGTGATACTGTAATCGGCTTACTTAGAATCAACTGTCCCGGGGACTTAGTGAGATGGGGGTGGGAAAGGAAGAAAGTAAAACCAGATATTTGAAAGCGAGCCCTCACTGGACATTCTCTTAGGAACTAGATCACCACCTCTCGCAGGCATGGTTGTCCTTGGCTCGTGGCACGACTGTCCCCAGCCGGTCCCCAAGCCTTTGGCATGGCAGACGAAACACCTCCCTTTCAAATGAGCCTTGCTCTTTGGAAACCTTCAATGCAGCTCGTTCACACTCTGGCAACCCTCAGACCTAAACTTTCCCAGTTCACAAATGACATTTCGCCAGAGTGCTTACAGAGTCCCGGCTGTAGCAGGGTGTGTGATGTGGACTCGCCGTGGTCTGACAAATGCACGGCCCCTTCCAGGCCGTGGGGTTGCCGTCCAGTGCAGCGCTCAAATACCGTTTCACCATGCCATGCCCTGTGCTGGCTTGCTAGAGAATTCTTGTCGGCTTTCTAAAAATGTTATTTGTTTGCATGCTTATCAGATGCACAAAATGCATTTTTCATGGATTTCCCTATCACTGATGGGGTACCATAGACAGCGGTGTACTTCAGAAGCATGGAATCGATGAAAGTAACAACCAAAGGGGGGCAGTATGTGTTCTTCCTTCTCTGTAAATCTGATCTGTAAATGCAAAGAATGTGAGGCATGAATATAAGAAAGTCAATAATTGTATGTAAAACTTAAAAAAGAAAAACTGGCAAATCTTAGGGTACGTGCTTAACCAACCTAGTCTCGAGAAGGAAAGCCTGTTAAAGAAGACAGTCTGGGCCCCCGTCTGCAATGCGTATCTTTGGGGCAGCGATCATCAGAAACAGACGGAGCAGCGCAGGGCTGTTTTATTGTCGAGCATCAGTCAACATTCCTCAGGAGCACAGAGCGTCACTAATGGAATTATGTGTTTCCATGCTATAATTACATTTGATTTTTCCTGATACTTTTGTAGACATGTTGTTCATGACTAGACAGAATACCTACACGCTTTCTGTGTCCTCAGCCTATCCAGCCCCCAACCCCAAGGAGAGAGAAAGAGGACTTATTTCACGGAAAATAGACAAATGTCAATTCTAAAAAATGTTATTCAACCTTTAAAGATTCTCTTTCCACAACAACAGCAACAAAAACATGAGCAACAGAAAGAAGTAAGGAAAAGCAACTTTAGACTTGAAGGAAACAGAGCAAGAGCTCCCTCTGAATTCTGGAAGTCCTTCAGACATAATGGATGCTTCCTATTTGTGTTCTTGTTCTTGAGGGACTGTGTGTCAGAGAAAATGGAATTGATTCGATCTTTGGGTATGCTGCTCCGAACGACCCTGCCCCCGGCAGACACGGGAACCATGCAGGGCAAAGTAGCAGCCTCTTTCCTGAAGGGCACGAGGCCAGGAGGCCATCAAGCACGTGGACACCGAGCGCCTGTTTTCGAGGAGGCAGAATCTCACGCTACAAAATCCACAGATGTCCCCAAGGAAGAAGAGATGTAACAATTAGAAAACTATGTTGACACCTAACACATTACTATCATCCTGTCTTTCCCATGTCAAGTCTTAGCTTTGCTCAACACACCTCCGTGACTGCTTTCTTTTCTTAGCTTAGCACTGAATTCCTGTTCTTTAGGTTTCAGTCACTACAGAGTATGAGGTGACACTCACTGTAAATATGTTTACATGCTTGCGTGGCCCCCTGAAAGCCTCATGGAAGGAGGTACAGAGAGAAACTTGGTTGCTGAGGCACGGATGTGGAGTGAGGAGGGCTTCTGCTTGCTAAGTGGAATAAGTTTGGGGTTGCCTATGAACACATCTGGGCCTGCCCTGGGATGTATGTTCTTATCATAAATTAATGTCACGTAAGCACTGCATTTTCCAGGTTGAAATCTATTTCTTGAAATGCCATTTATTAGAACACTGAAAACACAAGTTTGGGACTCTCTCCTTGAATCCTTACATCTGGCTCCTGGCCCAACCACTCAACCCAGACCACCTTCTGAGGTCTTCCAAAATAACCTGAGGTCAGCCAAAACCAATAGTATCCTTCTAGAATTGTCATCTTTATTCAAAACCATATTCTCTGTGCTAACATTAGGCTCATTCTAATCTCAAATTCTAAGGATTTGTTCCTTCTAGGTTTTCTATTTTCTGGATCTTCAGGGTCATACCTGCAGTAGTTCTCTTTGGAGATTATTCTAACACTGATCATTGTAAACACAATGTTTGGGCATGAATTACTTCCCCAGCCCAGCCTCTAAACTCTCCTTCCTTTTAAGCCTTAACCTCTCATTGCCGGGCTTTCAGCTGTAGTTGCCATGGTGAAGTACCGACTCTGGTCTTGATTCTCATCCTCTTGCTGCCGCATAGGATTTTGGTTTCTGTAAACAAAAGATAAGTCACTTTGACTCCATGCTAAACCCCTTACTTTCATTAAACTTCTAAGTGTATATATTTTCTACTTAGATGACATTTATTTAATAGTGTTCCTTTTGTTATTCTTGACCCTTCTCTCTTCATCTTTGACCAAATGGAGGTGAGACCAAGCTGCGCATTGACGCAGGTCCACACTGCCTGCGGATCGCGGTCCAGTGGCGGCCCATGTGCTCTGCCGCTCTTCTCATCCCGGCCCCGCTGGCATTGCTGGCTCCGGGCCTGCGAACACCCAGCAGAACTACTCACCTCCCAATCCCGATTCTTACTCGTCATCATTCGCAAAAGGACATTGTTTCTTCTTTCTAAGATGTCTGTTTCATTCTTAGGTATTCCTTGCAAGGCATTTCTCCAAAGGACTTTCCGTGGAGAATATGTAAACTGGGTGCTGGGAGCCCGTTTGTCTTCCTCCCCTTCCCTTGTGAACCTGTATCTTCATGTGAAAATGTACCATAGGTCACATTTATCTGCATGCAAACTCCTGTAAATTCACAGATGTATCTGCAAATATGTCCTAGGTAAACCCTTTGGAAAGGCACCTGTTTAGATAGCTGGGGAACCTCTTGGATCTTAGGTAAAAATCCATACATCTCCCCATCCCCAGAACAATAGGCACTTAAAATATCTTTTTATCTATTTAATCTTTATTGTGTTTTTCCATTACCATTTAGTCTCCCTACACTTCCCTCCCCCCAGCAATCACCACGCAGTTGCCCATGTCCCTGAGTCCTTTTATTATTTAAAGCATTTTTAATACTAACGGTATGTACTGAAATGTAACCTCACTATGTATGCATTTTTTTCAGGATCCCCCCATGGCTGTAACCCTTGGACTCCGAATGGAGGAAATGATTTTTAATCTTGCTGATACACATTTATTTTTTAATGATTTAGAGGTAAGAATTTTAACGGGTAAGAATGGTTGTATCCAACTATTAAAACTCTTAGATGGTTTCTATAAACCAGATAACCTCAAGAAAATAAAAAAACAGAAATTCAGCTTAAGAGAACAGTAAAGCTCCTGTGAAGGGGAAACACTGCATTTGCAAATATAAACAAAAGCTAATTTTAGTTAATGAGCTATACATATGTACTGGCGCATAATTAGAACAAACGTATCTCCAACGGTCTGCTCTGCTGTCCATACTGCGCACCCCTCTCTGCTGCTCCGCATCCTTCTAATGGCTCGACCACAACCCATTTGCGCCTTTGGAAATAGCATGAGCTTTTCCAGGACATGAACCAGGATGTCCTTTAGGCTGATCACTGGACGGTAGTCACAAATACTATTCAGGGTACTAGCAGGAGCCATTGAATTTGCTGATAACCTGACACCTAATTTTAGACAACGTGACCATTCCTCATTTCCTCCCCTTTCAGATGAAACAGTGCTAGAGCTGTTTACGTCGCACAGCTGACTGGTTCAATCGCATTTGTTTTCTCTCTTTTCTTTTTCTAATTTTTCTTTCCATTTCCAACCTGAAATGAAGAGAAAGTAAAACTACAGCAAAATGAAAGGACCCAGGAAACAAAGCTTCAGGATAGCTTAATAGGTCCCATGATAAGGCATATGATCTGGGTGCTAGTGACCTGAGTCACCAGGCATTCAGACAAGAGAATTTGAAGTAACCCAGCAGCTTGGGCATGAGGCAGGCGTACCTCCCAGTCAAGCGCCACTGTGCTGAAAGAGATTTCGCTTTCTCTTTTTAAATGTCATATTTATAATTTATTTTTATCTCATGGTTGCACAGTGGAATAAAAGTATTCCTCTATAATATTATGAAGAGATTTTTATTACTGAACCCTCAGCTTATGTTCAACATTTTATATTGGACTCTCCATTAATTATCAAATGGCCTTTTGAAATCAATGTTCCCCATATTACTTTGTAGCAGCGGAACTGTTGGGTTCCCAGGCAGAAAAGTCGTGTGTAACGTCACCCGTTAGCCAAGGGTAGATGGGATGTGAAACTCGCGTCTGTCTGATTTCTGCCCCCACCCCACGCCGATATTCACAGAAGGGCATGCGAAAGAAATGCCGAGTTAGTCCTCAATGAGTTGTTTTCTTTTCTTTTAATTGACAAGGTCTTAAATCCAGTTTTAGTTAGAGTTGAGACGTCAAAGCAAAAATTGTGTTGTTCAGTACACCTCATAAATGTGTGTGCTGGAAACTGTGTCCCGGCACTGCGTCGTTTTTCTCCATGAGTTCCCATTTTTACTGGATAATAAAGTCACTGTCTGTTTAAAGAGGTGTTATTTTTTTTTCTTTAATGGATATATGAAAGATTAGTATTTCTAGGCAAGTGTTCCAGTTTTGTAATAAGAAATAATTATCACCTTTCTAAAACCTGATTAAAAGTAATCTTGCTACTGATCCCTGTCTAGTGTATAGAATGATTTTACATATACATGATAATATGAAACACATTTTAACCTTTTTGGAATTTGAATTTTTTATACCAAATGATAACTGCGAAGTGTTTTCTGTTGGTTAAAATGGATTAGCCTCATTCTAAAGAGAATTCTAAGATTATTAGTCCTTTCAAACCTGCAAAAGAAAAAAAAAGGGAGTTTAATGTGGCTTTATCCAAATTTTATGGTTTTTATTTCATTTTATTAATTACTTTTTACTAGAAATAAATGGAATAAATGACCTATTTGCTGTTTTAGTGGCGCATTGGAAGACAGATGGAATAAGTTTGCCACCCAACTTTTAACAGAACTCTAAAGTGCAAATGTGAAAGTAGCATATGATGAATTTGCAAATACTTTCATCAAGTTTGATGTGAATATTTGCATATCAGAAACACATGCTCAGCTATGGCGCTTGAAGCATTTTAATTTGGGGTTAGATACTATACAAAATATATTTTTAAAATACCTGGCAGGATCTTTGGTAGCAATATTAACTGAAAAATATCGGTATTGACTTTCTTTCCTTGACTATAGCTTTTTAGTTATGTTTTAGAATGTGGTAAAATTTTATTTGACTCAGACACTAAAACTTAGTATGCAACTTTACTTAATAAAAATAAATGATTGGGTCTCTTGCGTATAAACTGATTGAGTCCTCATTCATGCCCATACACACGCATGCCACACGTATGCATGTACAGTCATATGGACTGCCCCAGGAGACTCAAAAGCTTATGACTGACCTAAAGTGAGATAAACACAAAAACTAATAAAATCTAAACAATAGCTTTCAAGGCCACTCTATACAGTTACACACGTACACGCTATCTTTCCGCGTCGGATTTGAAAGCGAACTGTGCTTTCACCCAATTTTTGTTTTAGTGAGCCTCCTCTAAGCGAAGATTGTCCTGAGCTTTATAACTGATACTAAACTATTTTTGTTTCTGACAAAGAGAATTCCTCAAGAGAGTAACTCCACCATTAGCCTATCATGTTTTTTCCCTTGTATATTTAATCTCTCAAGGTTTCCTTTCTTAACCTAAAAATCTAATTTGAGCCTCAAACCCTTCAATAGATATTGCAACATATGTAGTAGCAGCTGCTTTCACATAATTCCTCAGAAGATACAAATTTAAATCCCCCTTACAGACCCTCGGCTACTTCCTGCCCAACTGCAGAGGCACTGCTCCCCGCACGGAGGGAGGGCTCTGTTTCAATAAGATGTTTTTTCAGTTAAAATAACTTCCAGAAAAGAAGGCATCGGGGAGCTCTGGCTCCAAAACTGAGGGAAGACTGCTGTGGATTATAATTGATAAAGATCAGTGACAACGGTGCGGTCGCCTTATAAAACAAAATTAAAGAATTTCAGATTAGTCCCGGAATTATCCCGAATGTCTGAGCTGTTATACTAATGTTTGTTAAGGCCAACGCATTGCACTGTTTTTAGCATTTCAGGTTTGGTCAAAATGATTCCTGCAAAGTTCCTCTGAGTGAAAACTAATTGAAGAACAATTATTTAGATTTTTCTAAAAAGTGTAAGTGATTGAAGTTCAGGTTTCTTTCACTGGACTGTAATTCTTGGGCAAGAGTCCAGAATCAACAAGCATAGCTAACTAGGCATAAATTTAAAGAGAAGTTCCATTTGGAAAAACCTCAAACATAACTTCAAATATGAATCTCACGGTCCAATAAGTTTGATATACTGATGTCCTCAAGAGTAAAAAAAATAAGTTTGGGGGCAAAATGTATAAATTAATCATGTGAGTTAATACTTGAAATGTCAGAGGAATTTCTCTAAAAATTAGGATGAGAGGATATTAAATGTAGAAAAAACATCTAATTACCAGGGTAAGTCATAAAAGTTTCCTCCAAACTTTTTTTGGATATTATTAGTTTGTTTAAAAGAGAGACGTGGAAATTATTTGCCTGATGAAAGATTTTAGAACTTAGGTAGAAATGAGCAGCTTCACGTGATGCCATTTCAATGGTGATTTAATTCAGTCTTCATACTAACCAAGAGTGTCACCATTTCTAAGTAAAAAATAATCCTTGTCATCTAGAACTACTTTGCTGCCTCCATATTTTGGGAGAAGAAATTTATTTCCAACTTTCATGCTAACTGGTTAAATCTTTCACTCTTCCCGTCAGAGCCTAAGCAGCGACTGCTGTTGCTTGCAGTGCTTTTCCCTGAGACTTTTCTGGAAGCCTAATGCCTCCTGTAAAAGTTTGGGCTGCATTCCTTTCAAAGAATAGTCTGTCACAAGTGGGGGGAAGCTATCTAAATGCTCGTCCTGGGCCCGGCTCCTCTCACCCATTCTCTCGCCCTCCCCTCCACTCCTGATACTAGCGTCTTCTCACAGTTCTTACCGTCTAGAATGTTATTTTATATCACCATACTCTGTGTTAGAAAATTTAAATGGCTGTGGTCATTCTGTCAAGAACTATCATTTGTCTAGACTTCTGCCATTTATTCAACACAGAACCATTGAGTGATTACTCTGTGACGGATGGCACCTTCACTGGGGGGGCGGGCAGAGGTGTGACCAGGTGACCCGAACATCCCCCTCAGGGAGTTTCCAGCCACATTAGCTTTACTGGTCCCTTTCGTACCTGTGAATATAGGTAGAGATTTATTCAATATGTTCCACACCCATAACTTATGTAAATCACATGAACCTTTAAAATTAATGTACCATAATGTATTAATGTAAAATTAATGTATTTTCAACTTACATGCTAAAATTGTATTGGTTGGGGCTAGTTGTTAAGGGTTTTATATTTTAAAAGAAACTCGTGTGAAAGCTGGAGATGAGATATTAAATATTTCACTACCAGATATTTTCAAGTCCTACAATGAGTACAAATAGTAAATGGAAAGCCTTTTCTTTTTAGGAGGACACCCTATTTTCAAAGTTTATAATTTTTTAATTGGTTTTGAAGGGTAAGCACTATGCCTACAGTCAGATTCTGAGAGAATAATTGAAATAATTTGAGGGAGAAAGAAGAAGCCCCAAAGGCTAAAACATATTTAATCTGAGGTCAGTAAGTATTAGGTGTTTTAACACCTTAGCCAGACTTCACCCTCAGGTTGTGCACAGTCGTGTACAATAGTAAAGAAGAACTGAGTTCTTGCACGGAAAAGTTACATTCTGTTTGTTCTGAGCACACTGTATGTTATGTCAGATCAGTTGCTGAGTATCCGTCCCTGAAGTTTATTTTCCTCTGAGTTTGTAGCACATTAGATGTGGTAAATCTTCATTATTTCCCTTTTACTTTTAAGTATTTTTTTTTTTTAGTTTAAAGATTTGAAAACTTGAACAGAAGGGAAAAAGACAACATTGGTGTCTGTGGTTATTAGCTTTTTCTCCCCTGTGTGAAAAGATCAGGACTTAAAATAACACCAGCATGGTTCCTTGGTGGGATCTCTGGCCCGGCACAAGGCAGGAAGCCACCGAAATCTCACAGAGCACCGTGGTCATCAAGCCCCTCAGCAAATAGTAAAGAATAGCAGCCAGCTGAGGTGCTCGGACCAACAATTCTGTGTATCCTCAGATCAGCTTCGCTTTAGCTCTTCAGTATGCACAACCAAAGTGGAGAAATGGCTGAAAGGGAACACCAGTGATTACTATAAAAATTCAAGAGAACTTCTTATCAACAACCTTAATGCTAAAACTGTTTTTTAAATTGCTATAAAGAAACCCACATGCCATATGTTTTCAAGCCCCCTTTTATGGCACTCTTCTGGATTTAGGTTTTACAGAGTAGAAATGGTGCCCTTTTTCAGCAGATGATGGCATATGCGGGCAAATGCTGCCCTCTGCTGGCCATAGCCTGATAATAATGCAAAGGCGGCGAAACCTTCAAACATGGCGACAGGCATCATTTGAAAAAACATAACTTTTCTAATGTTTTTAACAGGAGTGTGATCAAGTTCATATAGATGATGTTTCCTCTGATGATAATGGGCAGGACTTAAGGTAAGCCATGCCTTTTAGTATGCTATTTCCTACAGAAATTCAACTATGGAGTTTTGCACATGTAATTATTTCTTTTATCTCTTTTTAATATATTTTGGGTGTTGCAGTACCTACAGTTTTGCAACTGATGGCTTCCATGCAGCTGCAAGTAGTGCAAACCTTTGTTTGCCAACAGGTGTAAGAGGAGGGGTGGACTGGATGAGGAAGTTGGCTTTTCGTTACAGAAGAGTAAAAGAATTATACAACACCTACAAGAACAATGTCGGAGGTATGTGTGGCCTTTTAAATCTAATAAAGGCACTAGAGGTAGAGGTAGAATTTGAACTATCCTACTGTGAAATAAATTATCAGGAGCCCATGCTGACCTACACTGATCCAGAAGTTTAAGTTTAATCTTAGAGTGGGTAGGGGGAAATATAACTGCCAAATAAAAGGTGCAGCTTTGTCAAAGGCATTGGGAATTTACTACTCCCAGATACTTGCTCAAGGTTAGCAGAAGGACCTTGAGTTCACCTTCTTCAGCTGGGACACGACCAGTGAAAACCCAAAGCAGCTGAGGAGGCAGGGGGAACACCTGCGCAGGCCAGCGCTCCAGGCTTGGCTGTTAGCAGCCATTACCTTTCTGGGATCCTACCAGAAATAAATACAAACAAGTGCTTTTTGTCATTTCGAAGACTGCAAGCAGTCTATTTTATCTTTTTTAAAATTTCATGTTAGCTGACGTTATCTTTCCCACGTTTTGTGTGAACTGTGATTATCACAGTTTTTAAAAGTTCAAATACTTCCTAGGTATTATCTCAGCCCCTTTATACTCACTGATACCTTACAGGTGACAACAAAACCTGTGATGTCAAAACTAAGATCTGGAATGCCTTTTTTGATATAAGAAACCTTGATGATCTCTTATTATTAGGATCCATTTTAGGTCAAGATCCTAAGGTTAGTCATGAGGTCACACAAGAGTTTTCTCCCAGGGATTTATTGTTTCTTCTCTTAAAAATGAAAAAAAAAAAAAAAGGATGAAAGAGGAGCATAAACCAGAATTAAAATTACATGATACAGCTAAATACACTTGTGCGTACTATACGTCTGCACTCGTAGACCCACATGCGTGTCAGAGAATACGATGGAGGAAAGTGTTTGCCTAGTGTCTGCGTTAGACACTCCATGCTCATCAGGAAGGCGGGGCTGTGTCCATTCGCCTTTTCTCCAGTGCCTTGCTAGCCTTGAGGTACATAACAGATGCTCAACAGATACCCACTAACTGCAAGAGAAGAAAAAGATGTAGAACCATAGACAATAGTAACGTTAGAACCGAAAGGGAGCTTACATGTGGAAAACATTCATCTCCAAATGAGAAATAGGCCCTTGTGGGCTATTGACTGGGCCAGGGTTCTAGGGAGACACCTCGTTTCCTAATTCATTCTAATGCTCTATACAAAACACGTTTATAAAAATTGAGTAAATTGGTATTATACTTGAAATCAGTTCTGGGCAATGTGTTTAACTTTAAAATAAATATCCTTTTTGGAAAAATCTGAATTTTTAATGTAAAGGTATGTTATCATTTCCTTTTTGAAGAGCTTTACTAAAATTATTTCAAAGGTAACAAGATCGCTAATGAATAATCTTACATCTTAAAAAGTTTAAACAGTAACATGAGAGTCCATTTTCTGTGACAGGTTAGCATCTCTATATTGGGATAAGGACAAGTGAGGCTTAGTAGAAACTATATTTTTTTATTTTAGAAAATTACCTACATATATATATATATATATATATATATATATATATATATATATAGTCTCCGGTATTCTGAAATGCAATTAAAATAAGAAACTTTCTTTTGTACTGGATTTGCATATCTTGTTTTACCACAAAAAAAAGGGCTTAAATAAAAAAAATTAGGGTGTCTATTTCTTTTCTTATCACAAGTTTAATATAGTTTCTAACCATTGCCTAAAACTGTGTCCTATACTTCAGGATTTTCAACACAACTCTTAACTTCTTATCAAAAAAAGTATTTATTCTAGCTTTAATACCAATATTAGAATCATTCTCTGAGCTGCATATGATAATGCCATTATTACGGTTTCAAAGTGGTATGACTATGATTAAGACGCTAAACCTTTCCAGACAGCCACACTATTTGAGGTATTGTCACCGTTATGTGAGGGTGGCAGCCCCTGGCCGCGCCCCCCCCCCACCCCCAGACCTGCCGCAGCACAGCCTGGAGGGGCCCAGGCGCCTGACGGTCAGAGCAGCTCAGGTGATCGCATCCCCGGCCCATGTTCTGGGTTCGGGGAGGGCAGACACTGACCCACTTTCTCACTGTTCCAGCACCTGACATCTAGAAGTTGTTCGGTACATATTTGAGGAATGAATAAATGGATAATCGATCCTGAAATGAAGGATCAGTGTTGATTCACGTCAGTGTCTCTCTCCATTCCTGACCCAGGCTGGAATAAAAACGATCTGTACGAGGCAGGAGGGAGATGGACCGGGGTGTTCTCAGAAAACATTCCCCTCTTGACTCTGCCTTGCTTCCGGTGTTGCAGGACTCCTGGGCCCGGCCAAGAGAGATGCGTGGCTGCAGTTAAGGGCTGAGATCGAAGGCCTGACAGACTCCTGGCTAACAAATGCACTCAAGTCTTTATCAATCATTAGCACTAGGTAAGTGGTACTGTTGCCGTTTCTCTGTGTATTATATTGAAGACATAGTCCTAATAGCACAGCATATATAAAAGTTTTAATTCCTAGACTATTTTAGCATCTAAAGGGGCCTAACAGTTCACTGAGTCCCATGATTTCAGTGTGTATGCGTTTTGGGGGTGAAGGATGGGGGCTGTCGCTTCTCAGGGTAACCAGGAGAGCCCATCTTTCTACTCTTGTCTCCTCATATCCACAAATAATCCCCACGGGAAGAGCATGTGACTTCTAATAAAAAAGGGGTATCACTGTTGGTGATGAAGTACAGGAGAGGATGGCACAAATAAAACAACACTGTTTATGCAAAGAATGGACATTTTAAGTCTTTGTGTCATTATAGATAACATGCATGACTTAAATGCATCAAAAAAGGAAGAGAAAAATCTTGAAACATTGTAACCTTTGTGTTTTCTTGAACTAAACAGTGAAGTGCTGACTTGGTAGTCTCAGTGATGTAATTGAATAGACTTGTAACTATTGAGCACCATGTGCTATAAATGCCAATGAATAAAATAAATCTGGAAAGACATAGCTAGTAGGGTGGGGATGAATCTTTGTCCTGTTCTATTCCTTAGTTTTATATCCGATATGGATGAGTATATAACGTATGCTTAGAAAATTGTGGGTAACACAAAATTCACAAAAAAGAGGGTATTTAGATTGATGGAGTCAGGATACAGAAAAACCTTGGCAGGGTAAAAGGAGAGGCTGACATTCAGAACACAGAAGTAAACGGGCGTGTGTCCGACCCTGCACCCGACTTCTCTCCGGGGACCTTGACAGGCAACCGCACTGACCTCGCAGCGTCTAAATGGGGCGGGGAGAGGCAGGAGACTAGCTTCCTGGGTCAGGCTGCGCAGGCCAGGTCAAGGACTTTGCTCAGTTCTGAGCACCACAGGATTAACTTTATCGAGCTGCGACACATTTGAAGCACAGTGTGTCTCAATGGCCAGAGGGTTCAGGCTGTGGAAACCACAGGAAAGGAACAGTTGGAGGGAGAAACGGCAGAGTTCAGGCTGAAGAAGGGTCACGTGCGGAACAGAACCCCCGATTCAGCTGCTGGAGACGTCAGGCTGAGCAGGAGGGACGTGCCTCTGCGTTGGTGAGGGAGAGAATCCCACTGAGTGTGAAGGAGGGTCCTGCTCCGCGCGAGGACCAACTATCCAGCAGCTACAGAGGCTTCGACAGTGAGACCTGCTGTCTGGTGGTCTCTGTGACTTGCGGACACGGAGACCAACGGTCAAGAGAGCTGGGATGTGAGGATGCCCGAGCCCTGAAATCATGTGCAAAGTGTCATGAATGTGCATTTCTCTGGGCCAGGAGTGCAACAACTTTTATTATTTCTAAAAAGAATCTCCTAGATAGTTAAAAACAAAAAAATACTACTACTACTACATTATTATATAGATCATGTACATGTTGTATATGATGTAATTACACGGAGACTACTATCAAACACATAGCCCTGAAAGAACTACATGGGTGTGTGATTTTTAAGAAATAAGGCACAACAAGGAAACGAAGGGCGATAAGTCATTACACACTGAAGATTGAAGTACCACAGCATTTGCAAAGTTTCTCACCTGTATTACCCTATTGGTAATTTTCACAACACATCTGGAATCAGAAAAACAGATGCTTGTACAAAACATGCCTGAATTAGGGATCAGAGCCTTTAGCAAAGTTTTCACCGTGTGACTCTAAGTCCCCTAGGAATAGACTCCAAGGGCACAATCAAATGTATCCTTCTGATTATGAGGTAGCATTATTTGTAATATTGAGAAATCAAAAACTATCTAAATGACCAAGCTTAACTTTAAAAAATGATGGTGTAACCACATGAAAGAGTAGTTTGCACACTTTATGCTTTGTTGGGAGAGGGGAAATAATAGTCTGACAAATGAATAGGGTCATGCTATACAGAAATGAAAAAAGGTACAATGCAAAATTATATACATAGTATGACCCTAATGGGGAAAAACCTGTGTAAACAGAAACTCTGAAAGTGAATGTACAGGAGGAAGAGCAGTTAACCATCTCTGGGCAGTGGGATAGTTGATGCTTTTCATTTTCTTCTTTATATTTGTCTACATTTTACAAGCATACGATGCAGTTTATAAATATAGGCAATGTCTATAATTTAAACATTGCAATGTATTATAAATTGCATAGAAATATATCCAATGTTTGTAATTTAAAAAAGAAATGATAGAAGTCTGACTATCACTGGGTAAGTGCTGAAGCGAGATTTCAAAGCCATATCTCTGAACTGAGAAGTATCTGCTTTATTTTATTCCACGAAGTTTTCATTCTGTAATCTTCCTTTATATATGACATTGAATAGCATCTTCTTTTGACAAAATAGTATATAAAACTTTAAGTGTCACAATACAGTTATGTGTTTCTGTATCATTCTTCATAATTTGCCATGGTTTGGGAAGTTTCTGTCTGATAATAGGCAAATCGGGTCTTTCTTTCCTCATCAGTAAAATTCAGGATTACATTGAGATTTATTAAACTTCTTCCTCTAGAACTCTGCTTCTTTGTCTCCTGTAAGTGGATGACATCCCCATTTGCTTCCAGGAGTTGGAGCTCCTATTATAAATAAAGTCAGATGTCTATGGAGATCATTTAGAAATGAAAATCTTATACAAGGTTGTAATTACCGAGGTATTGTAATTGTTTTTGAGTAAATTGTAGTTTTTCCTTACAAATGATGTGTTACAGAATCTAAGCATAATAGTAAGTGCACTGGGGGCTATAAGTACCCATGATGGATTAGCACTCGATCTGCTCATCTAAGTTGCCATTGAGGCTTGATTCCTGAAAATGAACCTAGAGGATTCTAGAGAATGTTTTACAGCCCTCACAAGTGTGCATGAAAGGCTCATGATACAGAATGTCTAATAGAGAAAGATCCACAGCAATATGCCTTCTGACTCCCACTCTCACAGGTGTGGTTTGGAGCCCCTCAAAGCAGGGCGGCCCGTGTCCCTGCAGTCCCTTCTCCCCCGATCTCTGATTCACAGCTTTTCCTGCTCTCCGGGAGTTTCTTTCTCTTCCTCCACCCCAGGACTTTCCTGAAAGAAATAGCTGTAAATTTCAGAACAGAGATCTCATTCTCAAAGGGTAGGGTATTTTTAGAGGATTAAAACTTCATCCATTCAACACAGTTTGCCTTTGTGGTACTGCGGAGAAGATTCAGGGGTCCAGCCCCTTCTGTGCTAAATAAGGATCCCCTCCATTGTTTCTTCTTCGGGGTCCTTCGTCATCTGCCAGCCCCGTGATGGGACTCTGCGTTTTTACTTGTACGAAATCCAGGCGCTCCCGTTACCTGTCCTCTCACTTTCTTTCTGCCCGTGTCCTCTGCTTTCCCAGGATCTGAGAACGGGGACACTGAGCCTTAACACCCTAAAAAATACCGCTCTGGATTTATTTATTTATTTATTTATGTGTTTATGCTCTGGATGCTTTTAAAAATCAAAGTTAGGCCACCCTCCCCCTGATAACCTTCTCTTGGTTGCTAAAGGCTGAGGTAGGTGTTCTTCTCTAAGGTACCACAGCGACCTGAGGGGACAGTTACAATGTTACAGAATGCATTCAGTGTTGCACGTGCCTGTCTCCTTGTCTCTCTGCATATCCATCTGGTGATGCAGAGGGAGAGAAAAACTCTGCACAACTCCTTTTTGCCCCTTTCCTTCTATGCCTCCCGTTTTGAGGAGTATTGCCAGGTGGTCGGCACTCCTTGAATGACAGAAGGTTAGATTATCAGGCGCTATTTATTATGGAATTGAGAGACCACAGTGATAGTTTAAAATCTGTGCTGATAGAATCTATTTAGTACTAGAAAACCAATCCGCATACTTCCTCCCTGTCTTAGGAGTAACTGCGTAAATGTCTTGGTAACGACGACCCAGCTGATCCCAGCGCTCGCGAAGGTCCTGCTCTACAGCTTAGGCGGCGCTTTCCCCATCGAGAATATTTACAGTGCAACCAAAATAGGTAAGACGGTTGTTTCTAAATCTGTATGAAATGTGTTCACTTCTGTGTTTGGGGGATTTTCTTGATGCGTGTCTCTGAATGGTTCCCTGTTTCATCAATTTTGCTGTTAGAACATCAAGCAAATTCGGATAGCCGTCAGTACCAAAGCCCCCTGCAACTCATTACACGCACGAACATCAAACCTGTTGCCTGAACTCAGCATCTGAATAGTTCTGCCTCATTATGTATCTGTCATCACGTCACATGCTATCTGAATACTACATGGAATTTCTAGCCATGGTATTTCATGTTTTATTTAATATGGCACATAATATTTTATCCTTGCATATGTAACCTGAATCTAACATAAAAATGCTATTTTGGTAGGAGAGTATCAGATGGATTGAAGTAGTGTCCTTAATTTCTGGGAAGAAAGTTAATTTTACGAATTAGAAAACATAATTGGAACAGTCATAACACAGGAATCACTAGAATTCTACATTTCCAAAAATGCTCAGTAGTGATTCAAGGATGACATCCTTGCTTATTTGGAGAGTATCTATCTGTGGAGCCATCTTGGACTTCTAAGTTTCTTTCACACACTAAGACTTCTAGTAAACTTGCAAAAACAAAACTTCATCCACATCTGCCATCCTGAAAGAGTTAAAAGAAAACAGCTCCAATATTCCTTGCCTGTCAAGGAAATGCCTAGGGAAACAGATGGGTTGTGTAACTTGGCCTGAAGGTCAACAAATTTAGGCTCTAGCACCTTGACAACAGAAGTTCAAAATCCTAAAAATCTCCTCCCAAAAATAGCCGCCCTGGGCCTTGTGAAGTTTTGACACTGACTCAGGCAAAAGGAGCCCCCGGCTGCAGCTGTTTCAGGACCGCAATTAGTGAGAGCAAAGCTTGGATAAAGCTAGTCCTACCTTATTATAAGCACTAAGTTCAGAGCCCTGATGTCAACCCCTTTCATATTTACATCAGTGTATGTATTTATGCTAGCAGGATTAATACACAGAGCTTTGCTTTATGACAAATCAAATAATTTTATACTAGGGTAAACATTTCTTCTAAGAAAGACAATATTTTTCTTATTGGCAAATTATTCCTAATGGTTAATCTGAAAAATAATTTTTATGTTTTCCTTTAAGCCATTATTTTTTGGAACTCTCAGATTAAGACACATGGCAAAGTGTGGCCGTGACTGCATGAACATTCTGGGAATGAAATTCAGAGAAAAATGCCAATGTTACAAAAAGGAAGAGCTCGTAGAAATTCCGTGGTGTTATTGCCACAGTGCAGTCAGAGGGTGCCAATGTCGCCAAGGCTGTGGTCAAACAGCCCACTTAGCTCACTCAGTCTGAGCAGACTAGCTGCCAGCCGCTTGAAGAAAAAGTTATGTATCAAGGTAAAGCCACATCTTAGTACTCCCTCTTTCCTTATGGGTGAGCCTTTGGCAGTTCACAGTATTTTCAGCTGACTTGTCTATACTATTTAAAATAAACTGGATGAAATTGATAGATAGAATGAAAAGGTAAGTGTTAAAACTTACAGTTGCTTGTAAGGTTGTTCCAATATCCTTTTGGTAGAGTGGGAGATACTAACATTTTCTCTGGGTCAAATTTTTAACCCCACAGATTTCTCGAAGCATGAACACTTTTGTTGAACAATCTGTCCCAAGTAAAGACTTACATTATTCAAACGTACTTGTTGATTTCATTAACCCAGAGGTTGCAAGCTAGTTTAAGTGACTGATGATGTTCAAGAGAACTTAATTGAACACTTTATGTGAATCTTTAGGTTAAGGAATGCAATGGCTGGAAGAATAAGCAGTGCGTTGTTTTTCAGGCAAGGAAAGCTGTTTTGAGCGTATAGTGTCGAGATTCGGCACTAACATAACTTATGTTGTGATTGGAGATGGCCGAGATGAGGAGCATGCCGCCAACCAGGTAACTTCACTCTGAACTTTATCTCATTTATCTTCCAGGAAAAGAAAGTTGCTTTGAACGAATAATGCAAAGGTTTGGCAGAAAAGTAGTATATGTTGTAATTGGGGATGGTGTAGAAGAAGAACAGGCAGCAAAAAAGGTAACCTGTCTCAAACAATGTTGGTGTGATACTTCTGATGCAAGCTTTTTTGTTTGCATTCCTATAGTTTGGTCCAATGGCAGCTTCATACATGATTTAAATTTATAGATGCAAAGCAGTAAGAGCATGAGAAGATCAATACTTACATTCAAATAAACCATTTGGAGTCTAGCATTTTTTTTTTTGCCGGAAATTCAATAGGAAATGCAGGAAAATTTATATTTATTTGTGTGTGTATGTATAATACACACTGATATAATGGGCTGTAAGAAAGAAGAGGGAAATACAACCATTTTTAAGCACACAGAATTTCACAATGCAAAGAAGTTTAATGAGCTTTATAGAAAATCCTGGGACTCAGTTCTAACCCTTGTCCTCATCCGTCCTGTGTGCCCTATGGTCCTTGTGAGTGGCTGGGGGTGCTTGTGCTCCCTGGTGACAAATGCTAGCGTAGGTTTAATAGCTGAAGCAGAAACCAATGTGAGAAAATTTAATAAATGTTATTGGAATGGGATATACCATTCAGATCCTTTTTTGCCACCCTGCTATAGAGACTTCGAGGCTACACACCTCACATCTTCTACAAGAGCATTGTCTGTTTTGGTGAGCCATTGGTACATGAATGAAGCCAAGCAGCTGGCTTTGAACATGTTCAGAAGATCTCATAGGCCCTAGGTATTTAAATAAGCCTTTTCATCTGGCCCATATTTCTGAAGAAGAAATCAAGGCAGTTAAAAAACTATTAAATAGTTGGTCTAAGATCAAAAGAGAAATGATATCAGGACTGGCCCAGACACCGGACTATCAGTCAGCACAGCAGAGATTTACTGCTTCCTCCTTTGAATGATGGCAAAACTATTATCTAGCCAGGATAAAAGTGATATCATTTATAAAACAAAGCAAAATGATGAATTGATATTTTGAAACAATGACATATCCACTTACATTGTTTCACATAGAAAGAATGTTGTCCTTCATATCCTGAGGAGATTTCAAATCATCGTCTAATAAAGCTTTCACTAAACACTTACATGTGCCGAAGTGCTTACCTGATTTTTGTTTTCAAAAAATAATGACATAACCAGTTTCCTCCAGTTTAGAGCTTTCATGAAAAGGGAAAGGAAGTGATTTGTGTGCATAGTCAATTCAAATCAAGTCAAATGGAGAAAGGGGAAGAGCGCCCACTTAAGAAGGTCTGGTGACGTGTTGGAAGCCATTGACCTTGAGAGAGCCTGGCAGGCCCAGCTTCCCACAAAGCACCTCAGCCTTAATCAGTGTCAGTGACCCCGGGCAGCACACTGGCCCTGCGGATGCAGCCTCAAGAAACACAACTTTCTTTGCTGACTACTATTTGAATCCCGTCCAGCTGCACTCAGTGCAGACCCCTTCTGGAGTCTGTCAGTGTGCGGACTCCATGCTGTTTCTGTTTGCACACCGGCACCACGAGAACACGCGGCACACGGCAGTCAGTGCGGCCGCTGTCCCGGACATTTTATTGCACGCGTCTTTTATTTAGCCTCTGTGAAATTCACATACATTTGGGTCAAGGCTAATAAAATTCACCTTTCCAAACCTAAAACAGCATATGCCTTGGAAAATGAAAATGCATACCCCAGTTATCCATGGCGTGAAAAACTAGATTTGGCGTACCCGTTGTTATAACTTCTGCTTTACACCTAAAACTTCAGGAGAAAAGACATGCCTCCAAGAGCTTAGGAACCTCGGATAGAATGCTGTTTCCAAATGGTTGTTTATGTAGGTACAGTTTTGGTGATGGTGAAGGCTTACCGTTCTATTTTGAAACACAGGTGGCTGGTTTCTCTAGTACCCATAATGCATGCCTTTCTTTGAATGTAGCTGTAATCGCATGTGCAGAAATATTAAGTACTATTTTGTTATTACAAATAGATCTGAGCTGAATGAAAAAAAGTACCTCTGAGTGAATTTCTGTGTTTAATTTGATCTAAAAATATATGGGTTTTTGTAAATTGAAGAAGAAATTTTGAAGTTTAGGAAAAGTAATGTATAAGTACACTCCCCTATAGAAATATATAATACAAACCATATTTGTAATTTTAAATTCTCTAGAAGCCACATTTTTTAAAAAAGTAAAATTGGACAGAATTAATTTTAGTAATATACTTTAACCCAATATATCCAAAATGTTACTATCTCAACACCTAACAATTATAAAAATTATTAATAAGATATTTACATTCTTTTTTTTACATCCTAAGTCTTTGAAATCCAATCTATGTTTGGAACTGGACAAGCCACATTTTAAGCACTCAGTACCCACATGGGACTAGTGGCTATCATACTAGACAGCAAAGAATTATATAACAATTGTGATTAGTACTTTAATGCTTAATTTTTGTGATAAAATGTATTCTGCATTTTTATACAAATGCATTTTCCTTATATACATAAATATGTATTTTTATATATATATAGGCATATATATATTCTATAAGATGTCGTCAGTCAAAACTTACAAATAATGCTTTGATTTTGTTCATTGCTCCAGTTCAGTGTTCCTTTTTTTCATTATCACCCACAGTGGAGTCGTTTTATACATTTTTTCTGGTCACATCCTTCTGTGAACTTTTAATGCCGGACGTGTACCAGATACTGGTATATCTCTGTGGGGCCACAAGCCACTGTGATGTCTAAGGGTCTTTGCCCCACAAGAAGCCACCGCTGCGTCCTCGCATGTGCCTCCCCCAGCGAGAGTGGCCGCTGGCGTGCGTTCTCTCATCCTGTCAGTGAAGCAAATCAGTGAGCTCCGCTGACAGTTGGTTGCCCCACAGAAGAAAGCCGGCCATCCCCACATCATTTGCTACCGTACACTCATATAGTCCAGCTGCAGATTGTTCTTTTACCTAGAAAGGAATTCACTCTTTTCCTCTCAGAAGGACAAGAGACCTTGGGCTTAAGAAGTTTATCATGTTTAAATGTTACTTTTAGCTGAGAGATGGAACTTGAGGAGTGATGCAGTGATTAAAACCCGCCTCCCATCAGCTGCCTAGGAGTTTGAGGCCATACTGCTGTCCCAGATGCTGCTGTGGGTGATGTCCTTGAACAATAAGTGTTAAAGTACCTACGAAATCCCCGTATTTGCTTTTCCAATTGTTGCAATCCAGTTCAGATCTATTTCTCTACTCTTGTGACAATGCCATATTGATGCTACCAAGCCTTCAAATATGATCATCCCTCTCTTAAACTCCCTCCCTTGAACTTGGGTGGACTGCACATCCTTGTGTGTATGGCTGCTTCATCGAGACAATAGTTATGATCTCTCTCCATTCCTTCCCCTTTTCTCTCCCACCCCTCCCCCTTAACCACACAGCACAACATGCCCTTTTGGAGGATATCAAGTCACTCAGACCTCTTGGCTCTGCATCAAGCACTGGAATTAGAATATTTGTAACTGTGTTCTCTAGCTGGAGATCCATTTTTTTTAATATTTCAAGTACACTGAATTTTTATGTGTGATTCAATGCCTCTGGCTTTACACATATAAATTGTCTTAAAGGATGAAATCATATTTGGAATGAAAATTCCAGAATGAAGAATTCAGATTGCTGAATGGAATTAAACTTTAGCGCTACAGAAAGGAAGCTCTATGGTCTTATATTTACAACACTTTAATGGTTTAACAAACAAAAGAAAAATCTGTGGAGGTTGCTGGTACTTACGGAATGAGTCCTAACTGGAATTAACAGCTTTAGCAAAGAACTCTGACCCTGGCGAAGCGCCGACGCAGCTCCGTCTGACAAGGTGGCGTGCAACAAACGACATTCCTCACAATGGGAGACCCTCTCAGCCTTGAGGTTTGAATCTGACTTTAGCCTACCTAGCCCAGAAAATCTGAATTGGAATGCACTCAGACTGTATAAGGACAGTCCTCTCTAGACCTGTAATTTGTGTAAATTATTGATGAAAATAATTTACTGTGATTTTATTAGCAGCTGACTTTGAAAGTGGATGCAATTTTTCTTTCATTTGTTGGGGAGGGAAGGGGGAGGGGAAATGGGAATCTGATACCGTCTCTTTTTTTAAGTTTGGCAAACAGAATGTTCATACTGATGTGTTGTGCCTTAAAGACAAGACAGCATTTGTGTGTTACAATGTAACTTTGGTTGAAAATCTCTGTAGATAATGAAAAACAAAAACGTTTGTGATCATTCTTAACATGACCAAATTTAAAATTCAAGCTATCAGAGCTTAATACTACATCAGCAAGAAACTGAGTATTTGTTGCAATAAGAAAACAATAATAATAAAAGAAAGCTTGTGTTTTATTTGGGTTCTTAATAATTCCAATAATTATATGAGGCAACTATTAGTGCATCCAACCATAAGCAGGAGGTTTGGGAAAGACTGTGGGACCTTTACTTAGAAAGTGAAATATATGTTGAAGTCCTGAGTACCCTTTCGACAGTTTTATTGGAGAAAACTAAGAGCCATATTCTTGATGACTTGCACCATTTTAAGTTTGATTTTTTGATAAGTGCAAGTTGTATAGAAGAAAATATTCTTATAAAAATGATAAGCAAGTATCACCAAAACTTTCTTAGAATAAGCCATGAAGATGGCTTAAAATTCACATTGAGTAAACATGACTGACAATAAAGCTAAGTGCATTTTTTTCCAAAGCCATTGCAAAAATGAAATGTCAGTAGTAGTGGAAGGTTGGTGCCCCAGATGGCTTCTTAGGAAAAAAGTGAGTCAATGAAAATTTTACCTAGAATATCATCATAAAATAAAGTAGCAAGTGAGCCGGATCTTGGCAGCAGTACTGAAATTACAACAGTGGAATAGTACCTGGTTCTCTGTCTTGACACATCAGTCCAGTTTCTCTCCATTGCAGACCTGCGTACCTTAGTTTCTACCTGCACTGTTATTGCACAATGGACCGCATTCATTGCAAGGGGAACCTGGCATCGTTGTGTTTGCATGTTTTTTTTTCTTGGTGTGTAGCCCATGTTAGGAACATGATACAGGTTCTCCTGTCATTTTGTGTGACATGATTTCCCTTGTGGAAATTTAAGCCTTCACGATCTCGGAGTGTTTTAATGATGTCTGCACCTGCAGTCCTGTGTTTAAAAAGTCATAACGTGGGACTGGAGTCCAGCCACCAGCCAGTGCCCCTAACCAGAGGCTGGTTGTGATGGTTCACCCTCGGAGGCTTCAGTCGCTCCCATAAAGTCAGTGCTTAGCACACCGATCACAACATTCAGTGTGGAAATGTGATTTTATTTTTCAGGCTATAAACCTGTATTTCTTTACTGAATGCAAAGGCCATGTTTACACTGGGCAGAAAGAGAGTGAGATCCAATTTTACATCAGATTGTGATTTCATCATGCACACCTTAAACTTCAAATTTTGTAGCCTTTGGCTACCTCTGCCCTAAGTACAGTTGCAGACAAATTAAGGTTGGAATGCTAATAATAATGATAATAATAATAATAATACTATGTTTCTGTTAGCCTTTAGCTTGAAAATAACAGTTGAAAAATTAAAGAGCTGCATTGGTTATCAATTATATTTTGTGCACTAAAACCTTAAATATTTGTTACTGTGAATAAAACAGAATTATCTTTACTGTATGGCCAGTTTCTTTAAATGACAGAATTGTGGCATTACATCTAAATTTTTCATTCTTTTTCATGTCAAGCAAGCAAAGCTTCTTTATGCTGCTAAGCCTGCAGGTACAGAGAGGAACAGCCCCTCGCAGGGCAAAAAAAAGGGTTGCTGATTGCCTCACTCGTGCTATTTCTCACACACAGCTTCTCCTCTGATTATGTGTTCAGAAGAGGCTGCCAGCATAAAACCCAAAGGCTAGGTCGAAGGAGAAGAGCTTGTCTGGCACAGCAATGGAGCGGGCCAATGAGCCAACAGCACAGCTTGTCACGTGATTTTGAGCATGCTCAGACTAGGACCCTCCCCTACCCACCTTAGTAACAGAAGATCCTCTTCCTTTCTGATCTGGAAAAAAGTTAACCAACAAGCAACCAGGCCCTTTGGCAATATCCACATTTTATTTACCTATAGAATATTGTGCCTTACAGTAAACGAGTTTGAAAAACATTCTGCAACATAAATGAGTTTATGGCCTCTTTATGTACAAATGTGGTATATGACTAGGAAAGGTAACTGTCTTGTATTGCACCTGAAATATCAAGATAGGTGGCGCAGGTATAATATTACAGCATACAAGGGTAAGTCACAATACCCCTGAGAAAATTTGCAAATCACGTTTAGAGGCAAAATAAAACAATTAGAATCATGCAGTTTGTGCACAAAAAGTAGATAATAACTCTCTAAAAAGATTTTTTTTCCCTTGGTCTCTGGTGAACTAAGATGTAAAATAGTGTCAACAGCATTCTCTGGTATGAATTCTTTAAAGCTCATTTGTTTGTGACAAGCCTAC
Organism: Micronycteris hirsuta; assembly: GCA_004026765.1. NCBI lineage: Eukaryota > Metazoa > Chordata > Mammalia > Chiroptera > Phyllostomidae > Micronycteris > Micronycteris hirsuta. The sequence goes on from PVJI01003540.1 coordinate 85,671, forward strand.
ATTCTCAGTGAATATGGCATTTAGTATTTCTTTAAAAAACAAACTTAAGCATCACAAGCCAAAGCTGCATTTTGACTCCGTACTATGGTAACATGATGGTGGTCTCACAGTCCAAGTCAAGGGTTTCTGTTATGTATTAGTAAAACATAGATTATGGGGGCCTACATAATTTAAAGAAATGTAAATTAATATTAAAAGCTTGTAAAAATATGTACATCTCTACTATTTCTCAATAAATACCTTTGGAAATGTTTTCATTTTCTTCACCATCCCCTGTTGTAGAGTTTTGGTTTTGTATATTTAGCTCAATTCTAAATAATGTGAAATTTCTTTGTATTTAGGTTTATTGATGTATTCTTTCCAATTTTTTTGTGCCTAAATTGCATAATTTGCACTTAAGGCAAGCTAGGATGTAATGCAGTAAAATGTAACTAAGACTAAAAGTGGGTTGATGTACTGAAAAGATGTGAGTTGCATAGTTTTTTTACATATAAGTACTATATTCAGGCATAATGCATAATGTAGCCATAGTTTATTGATGATAAAATAATGCCTTTCAGACTATTTTAAGCAAGTTCCCTTGAGATGAATATGGACATAGTTCAGCCCTGGCCACGTGGCTTGGTTGGTTAGAGCATCATCCTGATAAACCAAACCTGCTGGTCGAATCCCCACCCCTCACCACCCCCAGTTAGGGCAAATACAAGAAGCAACCAATGACTGTGTAAGTAAATAGAACAACAAATCAGTGTTTCTTTCTCTCTCTCTCTGTCCCCTGCCTTCATCCCTCCTTCCCTTCCTTTCTAGAATATGAACATAGTTTACAAGTAGCTTCAAGAGTTATGGAGTGTTTTTCTGAAATAGATTCAACAGCTCCTATATTATCTTGTGTATAGTATTAATTATTTGCAAATCTGTTACATGTGTAAACCAAAGGCAAATTTCAGACCAACCTCCTTCACAACTTTTAAAACATTAGCCTCTGAATTGAAGAGGTTTGGAAAAAAAGTTATTCATGGGCTGAGAATGATCTTCTGGCGAAAAAAAGTTTATAATGAATCAATAACTATTGCCTTTGCCCCCCTTTTCCTTTTTTATTTTAAAAAACAGTATGCAACATCAGTAGGTTTAGTTGATTTAAATTACTTAAAGCCACAAAATATCACAAAAACTATATCTGTTTGAAAATTGTTATGATTTTGAGTACCAGAAGCAAAAAAATAAAAAGAAGGAAGAGAGGTATATAATTTCCCTTAGCAAGCAGAAGCTAACCCATTTGTGTACATTTGCATTCTTTTAAAAAATCAGTTATTAGGTGTAATGCTATAAAAGTACATATAGTTCGGCCTGGCTGGTGTAGCTCAGTGGATTGAGCATGGGCTGCAAACCAAAGGGTCGCCGGTTCGATTCCCAGTTAGGGCACAAGCCTGGGTTGTGGGCCAGGTCCCCAGTGGGGGCCACATGAGAGGCAACCACAGATTGATGTTTCTCTCCCTCTCTTTCTCCTTCCCTTCCCCTGTCTTTGAAGATAAATAAATAAATCTTTAAAAAAAAAAGTACATATAGTCTCATTCACTGGTCACTGCTCAAATCAGTCTCAAATCTGACCAGGCGAAAGCCAATTCTGGAGATGTACTGTGATCAACAAAGATGCTTCCTCAGAGCATTCAGGTGGAAAATGATCCAGTTCTGACTTTCAGTGCCTTTCCCACATCCAGGGAAACTTCCAGAACTGTGTCAGCACACAATTTGCAGAATGTTCAAACATAATGTACTAAGGAATCTCTGATATAACAGGTATCTCTGTACAAGCCAGATGATTATTTTCCCTTTCTCTGAAATACTGTTTGATGGGAGTCTGTGGGAACACCCTCTGTGACTAAAGGGCACTGTCACTGTCCTTTGTACTCATGAAATCTGAGTTTGTGCTTGGTAGCTGCTATGAAGATGTACGTCTAGCTGTCTGGTGAACTTTCAGTGAAAATATGTGGTATTGATGAGGAAATGGAGGAGCCAACCAGTAAATCAGTCTCCACAGAACCACAGCAGGATAGGGCTGACCATGAACTCATCACACTCCTGACCCTACACCTCAAGTGAATATCTCACAGAGGCACCTAACCAGCCCTCAAGGGGAAGATTCTCAAGATGAAACTCCGAGGTCAAGGTGGAGAAGGCCAGGGAAAGGGGGATTGGAAACATCTTAACAAAGTGGAAAACATACGACAGAGTATAATAAGCAAAGGAAGAACAGTATGCTCAAGGAATGTCAAATAAGTGTTTCTAGAGCACAGAATAAAGAGAGGGACTAGCAACAAATGAGACTGGAAAGTAAACAAGGGCCAGATCATGAAGATTTTCAATACAGTGAGCGGGTTTTGACTTTATCCTGGGATCAGTAGGTGTCAAATGAAAGGTTTGAAAGGTAAACAAAGGACTTAGGTGTCCAGATTTGCACTCATAACAGTTCTCTGCACTCTGGCCACATTGTGGAGATTGAGGAATCAAAGAGGCTGGCACAGGATTCCTGGAGCATCAGTGGTAGATTCCTCGTGGCGACAGTCATGAGTGTGGGGAGGAGAGCACAGATCCAAAGAGCCAAGATGCTAATGGTTAGGACTGAGCATCTGTTGCTGCTTCTCGGGTCCCCCAACCTCAGGTCTCTGGTTTGGAAAAATTGGTACATGAAGTGTGGTTCACAGAGATCAGAAACACTAAAGAAGGAAAAGAAGTCTCTAGTTGTTATTTTTATTGCTGTTGGTGGGGGACTGGAGAGAGACATCGAGTCCAATGTCGGCCACTGTTCATTTGCAGGTGGTGGTGGGACTCCAATGGGAAGATGGATCTGTGACAATTTCCTCGTTGTTTGTTAAACACCTTGCCATCTCCAGACAACATTATTCTGAGTCAATAAAATTCTAAATAATTTTATCAGATAATATTAGTCATCTAAAATGCATGTACCATTTGTGCAACTTTATGACACCAGGGGTGAAAGCTGTGAATGGTAGTGGTAATGTAGAGTGTGTGTGAACAGTGAACACCAGAGAAAGTTATTAGGGGTCACTATTGATTTAACACCCTGGTTCCTCAGCTTCCACCGTACCCCAGTTTCCAGTAAAAATAATGTGTCTGGATTTACATCCTTGCAGAAATTTAAATGCTTCTATGAACTCTTAGTTGGTGACTTGTGTACCGGTCATCATGAGATTATGTCTGCTTGGAAACAAACATGACATTTCTAATCCATATGCCAAAAAAAAAAAAAAAGAAAGAAATCAATTACAGAAATCTCTACAACAGAATGACAGGTGATTTATTAATTTGCTCTGAGGCAGATTAGTGTATTCCAAAAAAATATGACCTTCATTAAACTATATGTAGAATGAACTGCTCCAGGAGTATGGGCAATAATAACTTGTACATGAATAGAAATTAAAATCAGTGCCAAATACACACCTATAAAACAATCCTAAATTAAATTACTTCCACATCAGTTATGGGAACAGCAAGGGATGGGATGGGAGAAACACTAGAGAGAGCTCTGAAGCAAAGGTGGTATAACGGATCGTTTTTAAAACTCTCATTCAGAGCAGCAATTTTCAACCTTTTTCATCTCCTGGCACAGAAAAACTAATTCCTAAAATTCTGCATATAAAAATATATTCTTAATATAAAAAATATATTTTTGTCGATCTAACAAGAAAAAATAGGTGTAATTTTGATCCATTCGTACCAGATTGCTCTTGTTGTGTTGGCTGTTGTCATTTTTCTTTATATGAAAATCTAAGGGAAAAAGAGGTCAGTGCCCCTGACTAAATAGTCAGATATTACATGTTTTTAAAATTCTTGCGGCACATGAATTGAAACTTGCCGATTTAGAGTTTTACAAAGGACAAGTGCATTTTTCTAATGTTGAAGACCCACTGCTCCCCTAAATAAAACCTAGTACCATAAACAATGAGCGCCTTTGGCAATATATGTTGTCACCATGCTTGGTTCAGGAATTGGTTTTAAAGAAAAGGGACCATTTTCCTTCTGTCTATGCAGATCAGATTTATTCATTAATGTACCTCTTTCCCTGTCCATGAAGCCCTTATTATTGTTGTAATTTGACTCATCCAATCTAAACAGTGCCTGCTAGGGAGAAACAGATAGGGGGTGGCCAGGCTTCAATTAATCAGGAGTTTTGGAGCCAGCTCTGGAGTGAGCATGCTGGAAACATAAAGAGGACGGAAAGTAACATTGGAAGAGACTCACAAGAAGCCAGGGGTTTACATACAGCACCTCATTTAATGACCACATTTCTGAGAGGTGGTAAAATTAGTCCCGTGGTACAGTTTCAATGACTTTCCAAGGCCATAGATTTGTGGGTGGCACAGGCCCCGCTGGAACCTCGGTCTATCACATGGACTCTCTGGAATGCACAGTTATGCCCGTGGCACTGATTCTGGCTGCCCGGTGATGGCAGTGGAGTTGCCAGAGCTCGCCGTTATGATCTGAGGAAAAGTGGCATCAAGCAGATGTGAGACTGCAAGCAATGGAGTTAGCTGTGACTGTTGTCTTGCCCCCTGGGCATTAATGCTGTCCGAATAACGTCCTGTGCTACCTAGGTGGCAAACGGCCCTTGTGCAGATTAAATGTTACTTTTGCAGATAAATGATAAAAGGGTCCTTAACTGAAGATTTGGCAAATCAATCTCAATTATGTCCAGTTTTATACTTCTATGGAAACCTAAGGAATAATTATCAGGTAAAATCTATTGAATTGATTTACTATTAGGTAAAACAAGTTTTCCAGGTGCTCTTGGCACACCTGACTTAGAGGTTCCCTGGCCCTGAGCAGGGACCTGGACAGAGTGAGGGATTAGGAACTTTCTGTAGCTACCTGTATGGGGAGGACAGACAAGTCAGGGTAGAGTGTTGAAGAACCCACATGATCTCATGAGTACCTGGATGGAGGATGTTCAGAAGAAAGTTCCCAAAGAGTAAGTAGAGAAAAAGGTTTGGAAATGACTTAGCCAACATTATATATTTTCTGAAATTCTATAGTGGACATGATGTTTTTTTAAAAAATTGTGATAATATACATGCAAAATTTACCATCTTATCCTTTTTAAGTGTACAGTCTGTTGTATTTAGTACAGTCCCATTGGTGTGCCCCTGCCGCCACCGTCCATCCACAGACCACTGTGCACTTGGCAAACCTGGAACTGTGCACCCTTCGAAAGTGACTCCCCATTCCACCTCTCCCCAGCCCCCGGCCACTGTGTCTCTATGAATGTGACTACCTTATATAAGTGTAATGGTGCAGTACTCATCCTTTTGTGACTTACTGTAATGTCCTCAAGGTTTGTCCATTTCATAGTGTCAGAATTTTCTTGCTTTTTAAGGCAAATAAATATTCCATTGTATGTATATGCCATGTTTTGTTTATTCATTCATCCACTGATGCACACGTGGGTAGCTTCAGCTGTTGCAAACAGTGGTGCCGTGAATATGAGTGTATGAATATCTGTTTAAGTCCCTACTTTCAGTTCTCCTGGATATTCATCCAGAAGTGGATCACATGGCAATTTTATTCTTAAATTTCCGAGGAACCACCGCAGCTTTCCACAGTAGCTGCACTATTTACACTGCACAAGGATTTCAGTTTTTCAGTGTCCTCATCATTATTCCATGGTTTTTTGATTGTAGCCATTCTAATGTGTGTGGTTTGTGTGTCTCATTGTGGTTTTGATTTGCATTTTCTTAATGATTGTTGTTGTTGAATATTTTTTCATGTGCTCATTGGCCATTTGTATGTCTTCTTTGCAGAAATATATGTTGAATCCTCTGCTTATTTTTTAAATTGGGCTGTTTGCTTTTTTGTTGTTAAATTGTAGGAATTCCTCGTATAGAGTGGGACAAAAGTAGGTTTACAGTTGTGAGTACATGAAACAGTTTATTCTTGTATTATTATTTATTATTATATTATTTTCCATATAGACAACTGTAAACCTACTCTTGCCCAACATGTATATTCTGGGTATTAGCCTCTTATCAGATAAATAATTTGCAAAGCTTTTTGCCATTCCATGGGTTGCCTTTTATATAGTAAACATGAACTTTTCTATGTACTCAGTGTTCCCCTCAACCTCTCCCTCTGGGCATCTGGTTCAGTCCTAGCCAATTAGCATAGTCCATCCTATTTGCCAGAGTAGTTTCTTTGCCCAAAGATAGGTATAGGAACCATGTGGGACCTATGAACTTTTACCCCTCAACTTTTCTTCAAATCTGTTGTGAGAGATGCAGTGTCTTCCTGGGGTCATGAGCTTTTCTGGTTGTGTCAGCCCGGAACACCAAGACCGTCATTCCTGTCACACTGAGAGAGAACCTATCATTCACTGTGCACTGAACATGAAGCCGATGCGGAGGAAACAGCTGGGAGGTCAGGCCCTGGTGATGTTGTTGGAGCACTTAGTTTCAGCATGTCAGGAGCCAGAGCTTCAACTCAATGACCTTGTCTGGATTTTCAGTCTCATCAGCCTTTTGTTTTCCTATTTTTTTTTCCTTAAATTTTTGACTGTGGCTTCTATCACTTGCAGTCGAGAGAGTGTGCACTAATAACCAATTGGAAATGGTGATTCCTGGAGCAAACAGCTCAAAGCATGCACTCCAATCAATGCTTGGGAGGATAAAGGAGGGCGGAGTTTGTTGCTAATATATAGAGTTGTTTGAGGACTCCTGATTCTCTCCCTAGGTCTTCTGTTCTTTCCAGCTACACAGTGGCCAAGAGATCTGGGGACAGAAGGAGGATAGAAGGGAGAAACTATCTATTTAAAAGAAAGGGGCCTTATAATAGTTTATTTTATGATAGTTTAAAGTTGTTACTTTCCAATATAGTCAGCTCTCCATATCTATGGGTTCTACATCTGAGGATTCAATGAACAGCAGATCAAAAATATTCAGGAGGAAATATTAAGTTGTGCTAACATATACTGTGTAATTGGGACTACTATGGTGTGTATGCACTGAAATGTACAGACTCCCTTAGCATTATTCCCTAAACAATACAGCAAAACAACTACTTACATAGATTTTACATTGCATTGCATGTTAAAAGTAAGACAGAGATGATTTAAAGTACATAAGAAGATGTGCAAGTTATATGCAAATACTATGCCATTTTATATAAGGGACTTCAGCATCTGCAGATTTGGATATCCATGAAACATCCTGGAACGAATCCCCGACAGATGCCAAGGCACGGCGGCATTAGCCCCTCTGCATTACAGTGCTCTGGATAAATCCTGGCACCTCACTTTATGTCACTCTACAAATTGTCCATAATTTCTGAGAACACAGCTCTCCAGGACTGGCATCTCAGTGCTAGAGCCTTCCCCACCCCATCCTTACCTCCTGAACACATCACCTGATCATCAGTGAAATGTAGTCTAGAACTAACTTAGTCAATTAACTGATTGGTCCTTTGACCACTCCTTAATTTTTGGAAAAGTTATTAGCCTATCACCCTGATTCATTTCAGTCCCACCTATAGGCATGCATAGTATTCAGGAAAAAGGACACCACAGAATCACATAAAATCTCCAACATTCTGTACAATTGAAACTAGCTTGGTAGTTAGGAGCATATAGGTTTTCTTTTTCTTTCCCCCATTTCTCAAAATACCCATACTGGCACCTACACTGAGAGCTTATTTACTTTGCTTTTAGATGGACCAGAACTTTTTTTTTAACAGCTGAATGATAAGCCCTAAAAGTAGGAGCTTCTGTTACAACAACGGATAGAACCGTGGTACTAAAAAACACACTATGCTAACAAAATAATGACTCATGAGCTTGACAGTAATGAGGATGTTGCTAAGAAATTTTTCTGTCTTTTTAAAGGGCAGTCACTTAAGCTTGTAGGTATTTATTTCTTTAATGTTGTGTCTGTGCATATATTGCGTTCCCTGCAATTAATTTTCTTCTTTAAGTGATGGCAAAATTGTACATGATGCATTTTTGTGTGTTTTGTTCAAAACAAAGGAGTCTATCAGAGTTTTCTTCTGAACACAGTTTTAATCATGTTTATAGACTACAAAAACATAAGATATTTGCCGACTCTGACCACAAAGTGTTCTATCCTGAGGCTGCCTCTGTTCTCAGTAAAATAAGAAGTGTAATGTTTTTAAATAACTGATCCCATCCTCAGAAAGCTATCCAGATGATTCCTCTTCTTGGGATTTTTATTTTAACGAAAAAAGACCAAAGCAAAATAAGACAAAAGTAAAATTGTCTGTAATAGTGTAGGCAAGTGGAATTAAAGTACATTTTCCATTCAAAATAATGTCTAAATGAATGTCTAAATTCATCAGCCTTTCACTGCCTAATAACGTGACATGTTTACAGTGTTGAAGGAAATCAGGTGTTTTCATGCTACATGAAAATAAAATTTATGTACTGTTATTACCATATTCTTTGCCTGGTGTTTCTCACTCTATTCATCATTAAAGGCTGTTCAATAAATACTGTGCAAACTGCATGTGGGAATGTTATGCAGTAATAACTCAGATTCAGCTATAAATAACCACCAACCAGAGCTCTGGGAAGACCCAAGGGCTTAAGAAGGAATGCTTGCCCCCAACTGAGAAATTGAAAAACAGAGCATTGGCCCATTTTTTTTCTTTATATTTGAGACATTAGCAACAAGGCTGGAACATTAACACTCTAGCCTAATAAAGGTCTTTATCACCATATGAGCTGAGTCAGGCAGGAGGCTAAATGGTGTAATTCCAGAGACTCAAGTTTCCTCTACCCAACTGCATTAGAAAAGCTGATGGAGAAAAACTTACTTATCCACCTGTGTATTAGTTACCTATTGCTGTGTAACAAATTACTCCAAAACTTAGCATCTTAGAACATCAGTCATTGGGGCAGGGATCTAGGAATAGCTTAACTGTGCCGTTCTCCTTCAGGGTCTCACAGGAGATTACAGTCAAGCTGTAAGCCAGGACTTAGTCATCTGAAGCCTGGACCAGCTGGAGCATCTTCTTTCAGGTTCACTTAAATGATCACTGACGAGAATCAGTTCTTCCCTGGCTCTTGGCTGCATGTCAGTTCTTTGTCACGTGGCCTCACCACAGGACTAGTCACAATATGGCAGTTCGCTGGACTCATAGTGAGAAATCCAAGACAAAAACATAGAGTGAGCTAGCAAGTGAATGCCCCAAATGAAAGCTGCAGTGTTTTATACCCAGTCTCAGAAGTGACATGCCTTTTTCTGGGTACTGATCACACATAATAACCTTGAGACAGTATGGGAGGGGACTACATATGGTGTCAATACCTAGACATGGGAGACACTTAGGGCTCACCTTGGAGGCTGGCTGCCCCACTTTTGGGTGAAGTTGGCACTGATGCTTAAGAACAGATTAAAAAGTGAAATGATTCGAAGTCAATTCAAAAGAGCACAGTTCAGAGTAAGACGTGGGCCCAAATCCTACAGTAATTCTTTATACTTTCGGATAATTATTTACTTACCTGAGCCTTCCACTCTCCATCTCTAACCTTTAAGAACCCTTTTCATAATAATTGCTGTGAACGTCACTTGAAATCATATTTAAAGAGCTCTTCTTCTGGGGGGGAGGTCCTCTAAAGGAAGTTAACTACAAAAACAAAAATATGTTTTTGAGTAAGGTAGAAAAAAAGGAATCCAAAAATAATGTGCCACAGCCTACTTTGGAAGGCACAGTATCCTCAGGCATGGACTGTCACAGGTGACTGGAAGGCATTGACACTGTTCCAGAAAGAGTAATGCTTCTATTACTGAAAACGAAGGTAATGCTCCTACATCGCTATATTGGCCAGGGCTTCCTGCGAGTGCTGTTGAGTCACTTCCCAAGCATTTATTAAGCACCCCCCCAGCGCCAGGCAACGGAAGGACTAGGGTTACAAAACCAAGTCAAACTCAGCTCCTGAAGTCAAGTTGCTCCTAGTCGCACCTGAGGGTGGAGAGCAGGGGGAGGAGACAGGCGCAAACCACTTCTAACCTTCAGTGGAAGTTCCAGGAAGGAAGTGTGCATGTTCAGAGGAAGGAGGGCCTGGCTGCCTGGAAGAGAAGAGAAGGATCCTCAAGCAGCTCGCGTGGGAATGCTGGTTAGAGGAGGCAAGAGCAGCAGACATGGCGTGGGCCAGGAAGGGGAGATTCTAATGTCTGCAAGTAAGTACCACTGCCTAATTTCAGCTACTTAGGTTGTTTAGGCAACGGAAAATGGATGTCCTTTAGATCGTTCAAGTCAAGTTGGGGTTCCGTTTTAAGGCATAAAGGGAGGCCATGAGCCTATCAGTTTCACATCAGCAGCCAAGTGTCTGCCTTGGACAGGTGTTGTGAACATTTTTATGTTTGTACTTTAGTTGTTTTGTTTTCACTTACAAAATATGTATCCCAAAATTCTTTAGCAGCAGAAATGTTTCAGTTTCCATAAAGTATGACTTTGTTTACAAACACCTTGTAAAAATGCCAAAATATACGTATGCCTTTATATTCTAGCTTATTTCCTTCTTACTAAAGACATTGTCCTCTCTTTTGCCCCCACCCCAACAAGAGCATCCCTGCAGTCCACAGTCGTAAAGCCTGCCCCTGCCTGAGAAAGGAAAGAATGTGAATGTGTGAGATTGCTCTCTCGTCAAGGAAAAACCAGGACGCTGCCAGCTTAGCATATGTGACCGTGGGTTTATAAGACATTTCGAGATTTAATCAAGTCTGAAATCTACTTGAAATTACATGATTTATCTCTTGCCCCCCTTTTCTCTTTATCAGTAGAGTTTTCCTTTCTTTGGAGACATTGTTGTGTGTGATATCTAGGGAAGAAGCTGAAAGCAGTAGTGAGTGACAATCATTAAGAAAATATTTCAATGGCTGAGTGCTGGCCAAGACCTGATCACAGGCTCTGTTCTCTGAACCTGATCTTAGTGAAATACGGAGATTCAATTTAAGTAGTCCAATGAAGCTGATACAAAACGGATGTCTAGAACTGTTTTGTACTGACAGAAGAAAATTAAAAATAAGTACAAAAAGGCTAGCATGGGATGATAGGAAACCACTGGATTAGAATCAAGAGAAATATTCCTTGATCTTGGTTTCAGGGTTTTTTTAAAATTGAGATATAATTGACACAGTAGTTTTAAGTGAGCAACATAATTTAATATGGATATATCTTATAAAATAATCACCAAAATAAGTCAAGTAAAACATCCATCACCACATGTAGTTACAAATCTTTTTTCTGTGATGAGAACTTTTAAGGTCTACTCTCTCAGCAACTTCCAGTTTTGTCAACTCTGGTCACCATGGTGTACATTATATCCCCGTGACTTATTTATTGTAGAACTGGGAGTTTGTAGCTTTGACCACCCTCACTCCTTTCGGCCCCCACTGGCTGCCCCCACCTCTGGCGACCACCAATCACTGGATCTATGACTTCAATTTTGTATTTGTTTTGTTTAAATTACACACCTTAGTGATAGTATACAGTATTTGTCTTCCTCTTTCTGACTTATTTCACTTAGAATAATACCCTCAAAACAATCAAAAAATTATTTTCCTCTCCACCCTGTTTTTCAGGAACCCTTATGAAGTAAAATAAGGGAATTAAGAAATGAATGTTTCCAATATTTCATCCTGTTTAGGCATTCTAAAAGTATTTATAGTTGATTGGAACGTGGGAAGGAGCATAGTAAAAAACATTTTGGCATGTGGCATTAAAAACCTGCCAGTTCACCTATTCAACAAAAACCATTGAGCACCTGTTATAGGTCAAGCCATCTACTAGGCCTGGGGCCAAACAGCAAAGGAAGGAGGCCTGGTCCCCTAGGGGTGTGGGGGAGGGGAGAGTCAGAAGTACGGACAACCACGATGCCTGGGGAGAGGTGCTGTAACAAGAGCTACCTGGCATGGTATTTGGAATTGAATGCTATTTCCAGCTTAATAATTTTTGAAGTGGAATGCCTTTTAGCCATGTTAAAAGAAAAACTAAAACGGCTTCCAAATCTTGCATCACAATATAAACAGTGTAATGGATTCCAAAAATTCAGGCCTTCTGTCAGTCCAGTGCAGAGAAGGCCTATGTGCTTAGACATCTGTTTAGACATCCATTTAGCAAGCATTCGGTCAGCCCGTCAGGACCAGAGCCACAGCTGAAACACAGAGAGCTCCAGACATCAGCTGTAAGGGAACCAAATGGTGTTGCCTCAATTACCTCAGAATTCAAAGTATCTAAGCAGTTTGACAAGCACAAGCAGTAATTTACAAAGGAAACCCAGAGCACACAGACGTACATAGCCCCTAAATTCAGTAAGGAGCCATTCTGGACCTCTATCGTCTCACTTAGTACTGAGTTTGACATCTTCTCCATGGAGCGAGACAGGGCATCACCACAAAGATAAGCACACTAGAAAGCTATGTTAGGTGCTAGCCAAGTGATGGTAGATGAATTGGTAACAACAGCACACCCATTCAAAGCACTGGGCGATATTGGACATGTTTGTTTGTTGGATATTCTGCCATCGTTATGAGAAGTTAAAAAATGGAGATGCCTTTTATTTTTAGATTTTCACAGCAGTAATGCAATGAAATGGACCGACAGACCAAAATGGAACTCATTAATGAATTGGTCTCATGTCTATTAAGAATAATTTAATAGACAGGCTCTCAGGAAAGGCTTGCATGGTCTAGAGTTTCGCAAACCAGTAAAGACCGGAAACTAATTTTAAGCCTATTTAATCAAAAAGCTTCAGTCAAATGGCTGTGGTCACAAGCAAACACCAGGGCTGATTTTATACTTGCCTCATCAATTAACAAGGACTTGTAGCAGAGAATACAACTCAAAAACCAGCCGATGAGTGGCAGCCTTATATTCTCAAAGCCAGTCATTGGGGGGCGCAAACACTCCAGTGAGCTTGTTTCTAAGATGAAACCACTCCCCGCTCCGTCGCCAGCACCATCTCAAACGCATTCTTCCCCAAGCCGTTTATGCGATCTTTCTTTGCTCAGTAAGACTAGCTACGTTCTTCTCCCTTATTTAAGCAATAAATTCCACTTTTATTTTGGAGATGAAATGTGTTGGTTTCTTTCTTTTACTACACTACCTACGCACTATTTGAAATTATAGGACAAATCTTTAATTTGTTATCACTTTCTGCAGACTTGTGTTTCCTACATAATAACCCATACTGTTAAAATATTTTATTTGGGAAACATTCTTTGTTAAGTATAGGTTCAGACCCCTATGTAAAACCTGTCTACTTTTTACAAGTTTATTTTTACTTAAGAATTCTGAACTTAATCTGTCCAAAATTCAGCTGAGATTCCCTATTTTTGTTTATGCCACATCCACCTCAGTCTCCAAATTGCAAAGGTTGGACTTAGCGTTGACCCTTCCTTCTCTCTTCCCTCTCCAGGCTTATCAATACTACTTCTGAAATGTTCTTTGAATCTCTGTCCTCACCTCATTCCTTTGGCACTATCCCCGATTAAAGATTTCAACTCCTTTTTGCCAAGATGATTAACAACGTTAAATTGTTACCCGAAGTTGCTCTCACCCTTAATGCACACCATGTGAGCCAGCCCATTGAAAACCTGCTTACGAGACACCAGGGTCTCTTAGGGGACCATGTGCAGACCCCTCAGCATGACAGTGCGGCACCAGCTCTGAGCTCATCCTGCTCTCGGCCCATCTGGACGCTGGGTTTCACATGCACCTCGTTTGGTCTTCCGTAATCACCTTGGACTCCCCATGGCTCACGCTAATTAATTCATCTTTCTCACACTTCTTTTTGTCTTCTGAACATGATTACATCCTTATCTCAGGCTCGCAAAATCCCACTCATACTGAAATCATCTTCCTATGCTTTGCAGTCCATTCTGCTACGAAAGCATAGAACTCTGTCCGTTAATGCCGCTTGCACAGTGCTTTAGTTGCCTACTGGAAACAGCTTAGGCAAAGACAAAACGTTATTCCTCTTTGGGCTCTATTGGTCAGAACAAGAGGTAATACAGGGTAAGATTCCAGTAAATGTTAATTAAAAAGGATTTCATTGATATAGGGATGAGCTTCTGCAGCAGACTTTAATGTATTCATAGGACTCGCAGAATTTCTCAACTGACAACTCTTCACCGTATTAATCCACCTGACCTTGAACTCTCAGCACTGCCTATATTAAGGCCTGTAAGTTTCTATGAGCAAATGTTAGTCCCTGGTTTCATATTCCTCTCTGCTGGGCTCTCTCTGAGCTATTCTTATGAGAGAATGCCAAGGCATTCCAAAGTGAATGTTTGCATGTGTTTCTGGAGGAATGTTTCTTGGACTTTCCTGTCTGCACTGGCATTTTAAAGGAATGACTTCTTAGATGGCAACAGAACTGCATGACTGCATCGTTTGCCTTGGCAGTTGTTCGCAATGCTTTGGCAGAGAGATTCTGCGCCTCCTGGTGCGAGAAGTGAGAGTTTAAAGAAGCATTGATTGAACACTTACTCTGTGGCAGGTACTGGGTGAGAAGATAAGGATACAAGACGATTAAAACACACATGCACCCTCCGAACATCTGCACTCCAATAACGAATGAGCTGGGTAGACAAGCAAGTAATACAGGCCCTCAAAGAAGCCCATTTGGCTGCTGGGCTTCACATGCAGGAAGGCAGCATCTCTGAAGCACAGAGAAGACTGAGCCGGGAGGGCTCTCTGGGAGGCGAGAGGTCTGACTGTAAATGAATACGCACAGAGCATACATCTGCGTGCGTGCTGCCTGGAAGACGCGGCCCCAAAGAGTCCTGGGAAACACAACAAGGCTCTGCAGCTAGGAAATCTCAGCAAGCTCTTTCAAGTTAAAATTTTTAATTTATTTTTAAACTCTCTGTCTTCTCTGGCCCTTCAAATGCATGGATTTTTTGTTTGTCTTGCTTTGCCAATTCCATTCTTATAATGAACTATACTACCTTAATTTTCTTTTCTTTTCTTTTCTTTTTTGGTCTCTCCAAAAGAGGATGACGTATTGTAAGAATAGTTATGTTTACAAAAACCAACGTCACTGACTACATTGAGGACACACCTCTAAGAACCGCCAAGTCCCTGGCCTGCACGAGGGGTGGAGCCCTGACGGCAGGCCGGTGAGAACGGGGACTGAGGAGCCCCCAGAGTGCTGTGTGAACATGCTGGTCCTGCTCTGTCGTCACCTCGAGGCAGCACTTCACACTGATACACGGACAGCGCGTCCGCTTGACTCGCCCATGTGCAATGACAGTATCAGTGCAGGGCGCTCTAATCCCTCCTGCTGAGCTCAGGTCATTAAATACTCGCCCTACATTTTACAGCTTCAACCCTGTGACAGGGGACTGACCCCAGCTCGGTGCCAGGCACCCGGCAAAACAGGGATTAATAAACCCCGCCTCAGGGTAGCCAAGGGCTCTACAGCTGCTTCTTGCAATTAGACTTGTCATCATTCTCTAAAGAAGCCCCTGTTGATTTTTAAATCCTAATTGGCAGGAGACACCTGTTTCCCGTGGGAAGGATGGAAGGGGTCATTCACTTGAAGCAGGCACAGGAGAGGCTGGTTGAATGCGTGCAAATGCCTTTGTCTCAGATCTGCTCGCGTCCATTTAGAGTTTCTGTTTTTTTTCTTTCTTTCTTTTCTTTCTAAATATAGCGTGTCCAAAATCAGCCTAGTCCTTAAATAAGCATTTGCTTCTGGAGATATATATATATATATATACGTATAAATTTTTTTAGCAAGAATTTACTCAAAAACTTGCCACTGATTCCCCCTACTTAACCATCCAGGAGCCCTACCGTGGTGTGGGCACTTCCTTCTGGATACTATTTTTTTGGCCAGGATTAAGGCTGTCATTCATTCCAGTATTTAGTATTTATTAACTGTCTCCAAGCTGCTTAAACTGCCACCTATTCATGCCTATGAAAAGTATGAAGTGTATTTTTAGACCTTGTCTTCACTGAGCTTGCGTTCTTCATAGAGAGAGGCGTTAGTATTGCATGCTATAATACATGTGAGTGTTTTCCCTGACAAACAGATTTGAGACAGTGTCCATAAGTAAAAAGAAGAAATTGTAAAGGATCTCAGTCTTCCTAGAGGTTTGGGTGGTTTGCTTTTCTCGACAACTTAATCACCTTAGACATAGATTTCAGCTTAGAGCTAATGCTTGAAGCTGTCTAAATGGTAGCAAGTCATGTTTCATAGAATTCACTGTGACCGTTTCTATTACTTAATACAACTGGGTGTTTTTAAATTAAGTGTTACTACTATATATTAGGCTCTTATTATTAGGGCACATATGTAGGGTAGTAAGAATCAATAACTGGATAGTAATGTGGAGAAGGCTGTGAATCAGTGAAAAGGAGAAGCAATGAAATCACAATTCTCATTTTCATAGAACAAGCATTTAATGAACGCCTAGTGCATGCCAGGACCTCTTCTAGCAGTTGGACCTCTTTGGGATCAGCCCAAGTTTCAACTCAGTCTGTAAGCACTGTCCTCTTAACAGAAGTTTGCCAACAGCCGGTTAAGCCCTCTCATCGACCTTGCCATGCCCTTGTGGGCTTCAGCACATTTAGGCCATCAGGGAAGGCTTACTCTGGAGCCAACAGAATATAAGTGGGCCACACCTTCAAATGTAACACAGTGAATTCAAATAATTTTTTTGGCCCTGTTTCACTTTATGCCTTATTTTTTGTCTAGTTTACAAGACTGTAAGTCTTGTTTGCTTACAGTAGCATTGTCATTGTCATTGTCATCATCACTGCTGAAAGTGTAAAGGGAGTAAAAGACGTGATCATTGCCTTCTGAGAGATGTGTATGTTGGTAGGCAATATATGTGAGCTGGGACCACCCACCTGCACTTGTGTGACCTGTGTGAGGGTTTAATCGAAGGTACGGGAGCCCAGGGATAACTTGTGATAACTCTTCAGGGAACTTCATTGTTGTTAGCAAGGAAAGTCTCTCAAAATCCTAGGTAATCAATTTGCACAATTTAGTGTCCAAAAAAAGTACCCATGAATCTCTTTAAAATGCAGATTCTGGCCCCAACTAGTGTGGCTCTGTGGTTTGAACATAGTCCTGCAAACTAAAATGTCACTTGTTTGATTCCCAGTCAGGGAGGGCACTTGCCTGGGTTGGAAGCCAAGTCCCGGGCTGGGAGGCAACCAATTGATGTTTCTCTTGCAAATCAATGTTTCTCTCTTATTCCCTCCCTTCCCTTTTCTCTAAAAATAAATAAAATCTTTTTTTAAAAAAATTGAAATAATAAAATGCAGATTCCAGGGGTCCCAAATTCTAGTTATTCTGATTCAGTAGATCTGTGGTAGGGGCTAGGAATAAACTTTTAGTAGAGGATGATTTAATAAAATCATCTCCAGATGATTTTGATAGAAAATGTCTGCACCCTAAACTTCAGTAGCATAGGAGGCCCCCTCCCACTCTTTATATAAGAGAGATTGCCACTGGAAGGGTAAAATTACACAAGAACCATTTCTGGCTCCTGGAGTTTTCACTTCGACCAAGTAGATTTCAATCTTGAATGTTGAAGTGCCGCTAAGGCTCATGGGTTGCCCCTGGTGGTCCCATACACATAATTCCATTTGAAAGGAGGTTGACTGTATATTTGCCTTAAATATATTTTTCACCGGGTATATAAAAAAGCTACTCTAGGTCTTTGACTATTGATATTGCTTTTGACTCCCTGTTCCCTTCAAAGACAGGGCTCTATACAGGTTCAGAGCTCGGTTATTGCCATACAAGGTGGTAGATACGTAGGCTAAGACCTCCTCTGAGATGTTTGGAACAAAGTGTACAGCTTTGCAGCCTCCGGGTGTTTATGATGTCAGCAACAGTGAGTACCACAAAGAACTTAGTTGAGAATCAAATCGGTGATTCATTCAGGAAGAAATAGCTTGCACCTGTGAGAAGGCCAAAGGCGCCACTTGGCATTATCTGTGGCGCTGCATCAGATGGAAGGCAGCCTCTGTCCCCGAACGAACTGGCGGCTTGGAGATCTTGAGCAGAACTGGGCCTCTCTCACTGCTATGTTTTGCTTTTGGAGTGAAAGCAAACTTGTGACTCACGTGGGAGCTGAGGGGAGGTTTTTGCTCAGTAGCACTCAGTCTTGGCAGGAGGGCGGCCGCTGCAGACGTGGGATGCAATTGAATAAGCACATGTGCTCTTACAGTATGCCTCATGGCCAGGCCACTTTAGCTCCAGTAATCCCAATCCATGTACCAGAATCCCATTATCTGGCCGGGGATCAGACCCCATGTACTCTTGGCTGGGGGAGTATGAAACGTGATCTCAAGAGAAGATAGGATCGTAATCTGAAAAGGCACTGATGCATTACTCTCCCCCAGCAGCTCACCACTAAATGTAACATGGCTTCAGGAGAAATATATTTAACATGCTGCCAGTAGAGAAGTCTAAACATTTGCCATCTGTATATGGCATCTGCCTCCCTAGCTTACGATGGTTGACAAGGACAAACTGATGTTACAGATAAAAGAACATCAGAAGACAAAGCTTCGATAATAGGCAGCAGGAACCCTGACCCTATTTGCTGTCACTAGCAGTAGCCATTGTCACTGAGAAGGCACTGCGTTCAAAGGGCTACTTATCAAGCAAAGCCCTTCAGGGTATAATAACAAAAGGGGGAAAAAAACCCTGATTTGTTCAAAGAATGTGGTGCAGGTGACGAGGCCACAGCTAACAGCAGTAAGGTCTCCCACGGCTCCTTTGGGCAAGCACAGTGCCATGGGCCGAACTCTGTGATCCAGGAAGGGTCAGGAAGGATCAGGAGGACAGGCTTCTAGAAGGCTCCAGGCAGATCGTGGCTGGCGGTTGAATCCCTGTAGGCCCTGATGGTCAGAAAGCAGCTGGTGTTGGATTCAGTAGTGGCAAAGGAATCATTTGCTTTGGAA
This sequence comes from Micronycteris hirsuta, assembly GCA_004026765.1. Lineage (NCBI taxonomy): Eukaryota > Metazoa > Chordata > Mammalia > Chiroptera > Phyllostomidae > Micronycteris > Micronycteris hirsuta. The sequence continues at coordinate 104,625 of PVJI01003540.1, forward strand.
AGCCTGACTCTCTCACTGTGAAATCATAAAAATGTCATGAAATCCCTTAAGGCAGTGATGGTTCATTTCCAACTCCATCCCACTTGCCACGATTAGAACTCTGGCTTGTACCACAGTGAGCCCTTTCCAAAATGTGAACTATTCTTAAGCTCAGTGTTCACACCGGGGACACAGATATAAATTGGACAGGTCAAAATCAAGGTTGCATAGAATAGAAAAAAAAAAGTATAGCATAGCTAGGTGGTGGGGAGGAGGAATGAAAACTCTGTTGACTCTATGTGAATATATTTAAGAGGTTCCAGTCCAGGCATTATTATTATTTCAATGTAATGCAATTTAAAAAAATACCTCCAAGTTAAATGTCCCAAAACTTCTTTTAAATTCGGATTCTATACTTTCAGAGAAAAAAAGCTTTGTCTTCCTTTTTGGAAACAAAACTAGCAATGAAATGTATTTTTTACTATATGACCAGCAACCTCTGATAAATTTTCAGTGCGGCCTCTCGATCCGTTCCACGCTGAGTGCAGGCTTACAGAAAAGACAAACGGTTGAACACTGCCACCTGCTGGCGCTCTTTCCACATGCACCTTGAAAACAGGTTTTGTTTGGCCTTTGTCTCCTAGGGTAAAGTATGGGCCAGTGGCTCCCACCTCTCAGCTGGCATCAGACTCACCGGGAGGGCAGTGAAAACACAGATCACCGGGCCCCATCCAAGCACTTCTGGTTCCATAGATCCAGGGGTGGGGCTGGAAATTTTTCGTTTTTAACATGTTCCCAGGTCCTGCTGCTGCTACTGGTGCAGCCATTGTTCTGTTTTGAAATGTCAAAGGTGTCTTTGGTTACTGGCCTAAAGGTTTCTTGACAAAAGAACTCAATTTCTTTGGCTCTACGAAGGTTTCCATTTTATTGCTTTTTCTAGCCTATTCCATGCCTCACATAGGACAAATACGTTGGGTGTGAAAGCCACATCTGAAAGGAGTGGGATCAGACGCAGCCATGGAGGCAGGCAGGTTGCGGTGCTTGATGTTGAATGACTGTAACGGAGGAGCTAGGGATGAATTGGACTGCAGGAGACTGTTTATATAAAGAAATAGCTTGGCCTGAAATGTGAAGGACCTGCCCGTGTGTAAGAAAACCGCTTTCAAACGGAACGGATAGTGCGAGTCTTTGAAGGTCTGGGCAGAGTCCCAATTTTTCTGCCTTTCTTTCATATGCCACATGTTAATTTGTCTTCGAGATTCACTTACCCTGAAAAGCAGATGGCCAGAAGTGTGAAATTTTGGTGGTATTAAGTGCTATCATTTTTGTCATCACCAATGTTTTCAGTAAAACCGGAGACTTCATTGATTAAATAACTGAGCAAGGCTGAGCTTTTGAACTCTGGAAACTAATGAGAGGAGAAGGAATGTGCTTCAACTACTTTTTTTTTTTTAATTGTGGTTAAAAAAACCGCATAGCATGAAATTTACCATCTTAATCGTTTTTAAGTGTGCGGTTCACTCATGTTAAGTGCATTCACACTGCTGTACAACCGCTCTCTAGAACATTTTCATCCTGTAAATCTGAAACTCTAACCCATTACACACTAATGCCACCTCCCCCTTTGCTGTAGAATTCCGATTGCCTAGCGGCATCCTAGCTATTGATTGTATAACGTCTAGGGCAGCGCGTTACTGATTTGCGCCTGTTTCTGTCCGTGGATAGCACTGCTGTCTGTTCGAAGTGCCTGGAGGGAAGCTCACCAGGGCCTCGCGAGCCTCTCTCCGCACCAGTGTGGATCGAACCTTGTGATTCTCTTTATTTGTGCTTTCAAGGCTCCCTTTGGCAATAGCCATTAGGAAACTTAAAAGAAATAAGAGTGTATTACTTGTAAGTCCTGGATCACATTGGGGCCACACAGTGAGATTGTGGATGGGGCAGGGGGAAGGGAAGGGGGTCTGGGGTTTTGCTTTCATTGGGGTTGAGCCTGGGACCCATGGTTTCTTCATCGGTGAATTAAAACATAAGAGTGGAAATTTAAAACGTGGGAGAGAAACACAACAAGTGGCCCAAGGATTGAGTTATGAAAATCAAGATCTCCAAAACAAATACCTCAGTGCTGGGAGGTGGTCTGGCTCTTTGGCTAGTCTGGCTGCTAAGTAAGCAAAATGTCATGCACACTTCAATAATAGAAGTAAACTCCTGCTTCTATTGTATATTGTTATTTCTTATGAATATTTTGGTAAACTAAAGCAAATTTGTGTTTCCTCCAGAGCACCTGGGAAGCCATGTGGTCTAAATGTAAGACCATTGACGTCAGATAGAAATAGGTTGAAATCTTAGTGTCATTATTTATCATCTTTGAGCTCTTGGAAACTTTGGTAGGGTTCTTTATAAATAAGTTCCTCACTTGTAAAATGGGGGTACTAAAGTAACAAATGTAACATACCCTAGACCATCTATGAATCTATGGTAGGTTCATCTCTGTGGTAGATTTAAACAATTGTCACAAAATCTTCCTGTCCTAGATCCATAATAATGTTGAAGCTCCTCCAATCAAGTGTTTCTCCAGCCCTTTCGTTTGGACTCATCCTGTGACTTGCAACTGACTGATGGGATAATTGCAAGTGTAAAACAAGCAGAAACCAGAAAAAATAGTATGCATTGGGACCCACTAGCTTAATACTCTTGGAACATGTCTTCCAAGTAAATAAGCCCCAGCTAGCCTGGTGGAGAGAGGGAGCTGCTGTGGGGAGAGGCCCCAGACACAGCAGCCAAGCCTGGCCCAGACCGGAGAGCTTGCCCTGCTGAGACGGCACTAATTACCAACTGCAGAATCATGTGACAAATAAACGGTTGCTGTTTAAAACCACCAAATTTTAGGATGGCTTGTGAATTCAGCAAGGCTACCTTACATAATGTCCAACCAGGAAGGGTAAGTTGCTGAAATTGCCCGTGGTAAAACAATGTGTAGCTGAAAACTTCGAACTTAAAGAGAAAAAGAGGAATAGTTGATATATCTTAAATGAACTTGTGCCAAATCTTATAAATATGTCCATCGTCTCTAAAACAAAGCTGAATGTCTCTCTCATCACATTACATTTTACATATGGTGAAGTTTGTACAAGGATCAAGGGCACAGAACCTGAGGAGGGGTTACAAAATTAGTACAATTGTCACAAATGCATTCGGTCCTGAAGCACCGCATGCAGCTGGAACGTCTCTCACGGATATGCACTAGCGTTTTCTAAATAACGCAGGTAATGTCGAGAATGGCAAAGTGTGATGCTATTTAAAAATGTTACCAAGTTCAGGTAGGCGATTTGTCATTATGCTCTTAATCAGCGGGTACTGTGGGAATTACAACTCCATTGTTGGACATGGAATATTGCATGGTCAAGAAAAACAATAGTAAAAACACGTTTTGGTATATTCTGGGAAACAGATCGCAGATCGACTCTCATGTGATTCAAGAACACTTTTAATTTTGTTCGATGTGATAATGGCATTGTGGTTACCCTTAAAAAGGGTGGTTTTTTGAGAAATATGAGGTGAAATAACATAATGTGGGATTTGCTTTAAAATATTTCAGCAAACATCACAGAGGGGAGGAAAAGGAACAGTCAAGCAGCCATAACAAACTATTGACAGCTGCTGAATCTAGCTGATGGTTTTGTGGAGGCGCCATTTGCTACTCACCCTGCGATTGCATTTGTAGTAGTTCATTGATATTTAAAATTGTATTAAGTGAGTCATCATTCTCAAGTCTTGGTAACTATTAAATTAGAAAACTCAAAAATAAAGCAATTAATTTATAAGAAAAAGAATTTGAGAAAAACATTTAATTTTATATTGGGTTGGCCAAAAAGATCATTTGGTTTTTTTCTGTAAGATGGCTTTAATAGTGTTAAGTTGTCTTTAACTTCATTTGGAACAATTTTGTTAGATTGTAATGTGACAGTTGTCATATCAGGGTGGATTAAAAAACTTATCAAATTGGTGAATTTTTGTGAGGCTATTTTAATAATGAGGATGGAAGAAAATACACAACATTTTCAGCATATTATGCTTTATTATTTCAAGAAAGAAAAAATGCAATTGAAACACACACACAAAAAGATTTGTGCAGTGTATGGAGATGGTGTTGTGTGTTGTGACTGATTGAATGTATCAAAAGTGGTTTGCGAAGTTTCATGCTGGAGATTTTCTCTCTAGACAATGCTCCATAATTGGGTAGACCAGCTGAAGTTGATAGCGATCCAATTGAGACATTAATTGAAAACAATCAACATTATAGCATGCAGGAGATAGCCAACATACTCAAAATATTCAAATCAATAAAGTTATTGGTGAAAATGAAAAATGTGTCTTTTATTTTACAGAAAAAAAACATGTGGACTTCATGGCCAACTCAATATTTCTTAAAAGGCATTATCTCAGTTTTTACGATGAGTTTTTCATCTATGACCCCTATAGTAATATCAAGGTGAAGGTCCTATGACCAAATGACCAGGTTACCAAGAGTGTATATGGCATTCCTACTATCTGTATACAGTCAATTTTTAGGCACAGAGTCAAGCATTTCAAAATAGCAATAAAAGAGTCAGTCTTGGGTAGTTTCTCATGTACTTCTCAGGTAAGATTAGAGAGGATAAAGCTCATCACTGTGGAAGAGCTGAATGAGAATCTATTTTATTCCTCATGTAAAATATTAGTCTCAGAAACCCACAATTACAAATTTTTTCAAGAAAGAAACCAACTTGGAATTATAAGAAAACAGCAATAAGCACGTGGTTTGTAACTTTTGGTAGGAAAACATTGCCCATTTAAAACACTGGCCTTGCTTCTGTTCAGATAGTCACAACCATAGAATCGGCAAGTGGACCGAGACCAGAAGCCACCTCCAGACAAGCAGTGACACGTGCTTAAAAAGTTCTCTGAAAAGAAAGAATATAATCACAGTTTTCTTTTTTTTATTATGACTTTTACTAGGTTAAAGTTGTTGCTGTGCCCAATCAGAAAGATGTCCCGAGGATGACAAATTACAGGGCAATTATGACTTTTTAATAAAGAAATATTAGTCTCCTACAAAGACATCCAGTGTGATCTATTACTCTCTATTTCACTCACCTTATTAATAATCGAGGTAACCAGCCCTCAGAAATCGGTCATCATTCTCAGCTGACCACTAAACCTAGATCCTCCTCCAAAAAGGTTCACCCTAGAGCTTAATGGAGAAAACGGATTCATACTCTGATTTAAATTCTGTGAGGTGCCGGGGCCCCTTTGGAATTCCATTTTATGTGCTAACTAAACAATATGCAGCATTTTATTGTACTTACTTGGTTTTTCTTATTTTGTATTTGTTCAAACTCCTGACAGCCCATAGTAAACAGAAACTTAAAGACCCGGTGCATGGTTACCCAAACGTACACGGTTGACCGGGTCTCCGTTTATCTATGCTCCACTCATTAGAGATACCTCCATCATTCGTTAATTCATCTGATCAGCAAAATATCTGTCTCCTTTTTAAAAAAAGGTGCTAAGAATACAAAAATGAATAAGCACAGCCTTTTCTTCTAAGGGGCTCTAACACACATGGGAAAACAACAGCCAAGTGCTACAGTAGAGCAAAAGGTACAGCTTCAGAGAACACAATGAGAATGCATCATGGCCCACTCCATCTTAAATCTTTGATTCTGGAGTTGTTCAGGTACAGCTTTTGGACCTCTGGGACACAAAGAGGAAGAGGATGTGCAGGTGGGAAAAAAGAAAACTAATTTTTGAAAGACTTGACTTTGTCATTCAACCCAAAGTTCTGAAGAGCCTCTGACTTTAAGTCAGCTTGCACTGGGGACGTGATTTTTCTTTGTCACATGTCAGTTCTTTACACTGGGGCACAAGCCATAGGATTCCAAAGAAGACAAAACAGAACAAAACAAAAAACCGTTAAACAGGAGGCACGTGGAGCGCCTGGCCCACAGACTCGTCTGTGCTTTGTCAGGCATTTCTCGGGCAGCTTCTCCCTCAGCCTCTGACCTGCTTTGTTTCAGATCTCCACCCACTTCTGTTTTTGTCTGTTCGAGTTTCAGCTGAACCTCCCTAGGGTTTTATTTCTGAGAATTACCTGTAGAATCACAGGTGTCAACCACACCTGAAGGCCAAGCCCCAGGTTTAGGGGCCGCTGGTCAAGACACCCTGGCCTCCTCTCCCGTGGGAAGGGGCAGGGGGAACGCTTCCTTGGGGTAGTGGCAACACCTTCACCGTCTGGACCGCATCCAGACAGAATTGTACTGCGCACAGAGCTCAGCTTTTTCTGTCCCTGCCCTGTGGGTGTTCTCACTCCTAATACAAGTGTCCAGGGCCATCACCCTCTGTGCTCCCTACTTCCCACACGACCACTGTCCTGTCCAACAGCGCCCGATGGCCCAGGCTTTTCCAACCTCCTCTTCCAGCTTTTGATCCCTGTGTTAATGAACACCTCGTCCTTTCCAGGTCCAGCTTTGCTGAGAAAGGCTGGCTAATCTATAACAATAATTCTCATGCACATTTGTGACAACTTTTAGGATTCCCAGAAATCTTGGCAGGGATGGGGAAGGGCGAAATTTAAGCATGGCTGGAGTTTTCAAAGAGCAGGAGGAAGCTGCTCTGCTTACCTGCAAGTTGGCATTGTCTGTGAAAAATGGGTTTCAACAGACAATCAGCAAAACCCGGATAGTCAGAGAAGATTTGAGAGCGAGTAAGAAGATAAAGATCATCCCCTTAATTTTATTTTGTGTTTTAGAAATCAACACAGTACTTGACACTTGGGACTAGGTACGTATTTGGCCACTGACTAACTGATTAGAGTAACTGCTGTCAGAGGCCAAAAGATACGCGGTCAACGTTTTGAGAGGAAAATAACTGGCTACAGGCTGAGGAAAAAGGAGTCACATAAACCCAACAAAGCCTAAGGAGTGAGATAAGAATGAAGAGGTTCCTTCAGGGGGTTCACAAGCATGGCTAAGGAAGTACTTCCTTAGAAGTGCCTCAATGATTGTGAAAATTTATTTAGTTTAAGGAGAGAACTCCGTAAACCCTTTACTCTCCTCTTTCCCTTCAATACTACTCATTTGTCTTCTTAGTGGCAATACGACAAGAGAACACCAGAGGGCGTTCCATTTTAACTGTTTGGAATCCCTCTCAAATCCAATCTCTAGAGTTTATCAAATCTCAATGGACTGGATGAAATCATCCAAGAACTATTCCACAAAGTAAAGTTAGAAGTAGCATGCCTTGCAGAGAAACTGCGGCGTAGTTTATTATCCTTCAATATGAATGCTTTATTTTGCATAGAATTTTTGCAGTCTGAGTACGTACTGAGGATTATTCCAAGTGTAAAAGAGGGCCAATACAAATCGCAAGATCCTGAAAGCATTTAAAGCTTTAGAAATCTGCACTTTGCTTTGTAATGTGGTGACTTTCCTTCTGGAAATAGGCTTATTTTCTGCAATTACCTTCTAGATAGGTATGATAGTGTTACAAAGATCTAGGAGGAGCACTAGTTTTCAGGAAAAGAATTACAGGAAACATGTATACTGCAATATAAAATCAAGTATACATGTGCATAGATATGTATATGTATGCATATATACATATCTATGCATATGCATATTTTTACAGATTATAAGCTCTGCAAACAATGATGAACATTCTCTCAAACACTAAAGTTACAGATATTATTTCATCATTCTCTGACTACTGATTCACAGCAGTTTCAGTGGAAAGTGGGGATGAGAGCTTTGGTGACTAAAAACTTAGCTCCCCTTAGCTGTGCCTGTATGGTGTGTCACATGTGGGACGTGGGTCCCCAGCTGTCCTGAAGAAGGTGTTTCAAGCCAGCTCCATCCAGTGGCCAGTCATGCCTCCCTCCAGCCAAACCTGGCCCTATCACCCTTACTCTAGCACACCTGATTTAATTATTTTTCACATAAACAAAGCTTTGTCCAAAGTACCAGAAATTAAGCATCAAAAGCAATCATCTAGCTCTGGCTGGTATAGCTCAGTGGATTGAGTGATGGCCTGTGAAGCAAAGGGCCAATGGTTGGATTCCCAGTCAGGGCACATGCCTGGGTTGTGGGCCAGGTCCCCAGCAGGGGGCGTAAGGGGCAACCATACATTGATGTTTCCCCTCTCTCTAAAAATAAATAAATAAATAATCAAAAAAAGCAATCGTCTACTTTGTTCAAATATAATTTTCTCCTAATAACAATGATAAAGAAAACTGGGATAGCAAAGTATTGTTTTCTTCTTCTTTTTTATTTTTTTCCCCCAACTGTGGGTCCCTTGTAACCTCCTCACAGAAGGATATAGAAGATAAACTAAGATGGTTATCTTCTTTCCAAGTTCCCCAAGTTTTATAATATTTCTTTGAAGCTACATGCCACATTCAGAAACTATTCTGTGCCTTGTCATATAATGAAGGGTAACAGGATGTGCAAATACAATTGACTTAAAATATACAAGTGGTGGAGGAATTTTAACCTATAAATAAAGTTCTCTCAACCCCCCTCAAGTTTTAAGTAACTTTAAAACATTTAAACACTCAGAAAATAATTTACTGAATTCAAATAGTCAGTGATTATTAATTATTACAATATTAGCAAAATTATCAGAGGTCCAGCTAAATTAAATCTATAACAATCTGGGATTTTAGAACAATACATTCATTATTTCAATGGATGCCAAGGCACAAATATTATACCTGGAGAGTCTTACATGAGTGTGTAACATCCTGCCAGATGAAAAAATCAAAATTGTTGCTTAAAAAAAAAAATAACTGCATTTGGGGTGTCTTGGTAGAGACCATATTTTAATGTATCAATTGGTTAGATATTTGATACTTACCTTATCTCTACTCAAGGGCATAATCCTTACTTCTCTAACTTCCCTGAACCTCATTTTCCAAATCTGAACCACCATTAGAAAAAGAGGAAATATAATTTAAAAACAAACATAAAAATGTATTCAACTTTATTACCAAAGAGATGCACTGTACAGCATATCATACATGAAAAATAAAAATAATATATTTTAAATCAACAAAATGTCCAGTTTTAATGAGGATGCGATGAAACTTCTATATTCACACATTGCTACTTTTAATATCTATGTATTCCAGCAGTCATTTTGAAAAGCAACCTAAAATTCAGAAAGTACAGTTCAAAAGGCAAGATTCTATTCATTCAAATAACCAAAAAGTACTTGCTGAGTGCTCCCGGCACTGACTTCCAGGTGGCTGGGATTACAACGACTGGCCTGAAGCAACGCAGAGACCCTGTCCTCACGCTGCTTGTGACCTGGCACGGTCCTTTTGCTGCTGTTGTTCACTTCAGTGACATCTTTCATTTTTACCCACGTGACAAATCTTGAGATATTATTTCAGAAGATTGTGCAATTTGACAAACCTTGGCCAACTGTCACTTTAATGTAAGATGACAGAATTAATTACAATTTAAATGATAACTCGGTAGTCTTTAGCCAGGTACCAAATATATTTAAAAGCACACTGCGTATTCCAAAGTGATCATCGAAACAATTCAAAATGCAGAGCAAGAAGGACAAGAAACATCTCCCTGGCCAACAGATTGTTTTCATTCTGTCACTAGATGAAACTCATGCTTTTCGTTTTTAGGTGGGATAAACTCCAGTAGAAGGTGATGCGGAAAGCTTTCGTCACAGCCTAGTTTCCATTCAGTCAAGTGTTTCTGGCTGTCTCAGTCTAGATCGATTTATTTACATAACTGGCTTTGCTTGGGCCTAGAGCAAGCAGCTTTAGATCTGCAGTGCACTTGGCAATTGTGCAGAGAGGCCCCGCACCACGTGCTTTTCCACCCACTTTATCACGTGCTCTTGCTCCTTCTGACGCATCATATTCTGCACTGAGATATAACAGTCCAGGCAGGTTTTCACTTCCTCGTGTACTCAATGCAGCCATTCCCGGTAAATAACCTCTAAGGCCATAGCAATGTTATTCCTATGGACATCAAAAAGGTAATGGTGCTTTTGAACCAGTGCCTGCTGGGACTTCTCCAGATCAATTGCATCCTGGACATTTTTGATGGAATCCTGTTTTGCTTCCTCTAATTGGGTGATTTTTTGCTCCTTGAATTTATCAGCAAATTCCCCAGTAGAGGCACCATATTTTTTAACCATATAGACAAGCAGCCCTATTGTTGACATGGCAGAAACAGTCTCTGGAGTAACCACGTATATTCCTTTGGCTCGGAAATACAGGACAAGCCCAGTCCTGAGCACACAGGGTCCTGTTACACAGGTTCTAGGATAAAGGAACTGGAAGAATTCAGCCCATGATGAACTTTTCCTCCATATTCTGGAAGAGGTGGTGCAGGGGGCAAGATGTGGCTGCCCAGTGTGGAAGATCCTTGTTGCCTGCAAAGCCCCTGGACTGAGGAGGGCTGCGTTCTTAGAGAGGGGTTGCTCTGGCCGCAGCAGAAAGCACCGCTCGAGACAGCATGGTCAGCGAGGACCCGCTCCGAGCACTTCGTGTCCCAGCGGCCTGGACCAGAGCTGATCTGGCGCTATTTTGAATGGAAAGGAAACAGCTGTATGCGCATGGATATTCTCTGATAGTCTCTCATTGTGATCTAAAGACAAAAATTAAATTTTAGCTTATCAATATCCTGTAAAAATATACAACCATTAAAATTATAATTATGAATAAAGCACTTAGGAAAATGCTCCTGACTCAATATTTGCTGAAGAAAGTGATAAAAATTGATAATACACCACATATATAAAAACGAGTACATATGAATAAAGTGAGGCAGGGAACACAGAACCAAAGAAGTAAGTGAACTCAATATTTTATATTTGCTCCATTTTTGTCACCATTGTAATAATTTTAAAGCATTAATAGTAGAAAAATAACATTTTCCATAAATGGCAGTATAGAAGTTACTATGCCTGTATCACATAATTCTTCTAAAAGTATTCTGAAACAGTGTTTCATGAGAATTCTGTATATATTATTTAAAATTGAATTTTGATTATTTTTGGAAATTATTTCATCTATGAGATTATTTTTTGCTACTTACACCAATCAAGCACACTTATATCTTATATTCTTTCTATTATGGCACTACTTAGTATTATTAATATCCTGGGATCAAATGAGTGTGAAAATGCCAAGCTAATTGATGTAAAATAATTTAAAAACCTGTAAAATGCTGTGTAAATGTAAGTTTTTATTACTATAAGGAATGGTTTCTTGAATCAGCTTTTTCCCCCTTTATTTACACTAAGAAGATTGGTTTAAGAAGATTTTTAACTTGGAAAAATCTTCCTTCTGCTCATTCTCTTTATGAGTAAGAAAGGAAGATCGACTTTGCCAAAAGAATGTGAAGACATGGTTGGTTTATTGTGTTTAAGACAGATTTGGGGGTAACTGAGAAAGCCAGCCCTGTCATCTGGAGAACTTACGCAGGGGAAATCGGCCCAGGACGATCTGCACACACCACACAGCGCCACACGCGCGACGCTGCCTGAACCTAGACGCCCAGGAAAAGCCGCCCACGGACTCTCCAGCGAAGAAGGAGCGCGTGGCCTGAGAAGTGGGCAGGGAGGAGGGCGAATCAGGGCTGGGCAGTCCCTGTCTGCCTTCAGGATTTGAGAATGGGAGTTGGGAATTTTAGTTTAAGGGATGATAAAAGTTTTGTTTTTTATGTTTTATTTGTTTGTTTTGTGCCTTCTTTTTCCTTACGAAAACAACAATAAGTTTAGGCTGCAAATTGCTCAGTAAGTGCAGGGCTGCGATCCTGTGTCTCGTGCTGCAGCGGGGCTCCGGGAGAGGCCCCCCAAGGCATCGCTGACAGGTGCAGTGAGCCGGCTGAGACGTGCATCAGGAGAGGGAAAAGGAGGACTGGGAACTGCAGGCGGCAATTTGATTCCCTCTTTCCAATCAGTTTCATGTCTTGTCCTTGGCTTGTTGGGACTGCGGCATCCACCGCATGATGCTGAATAGAACTGGGCAAACTTTGTCTTGATGTGAATTTTAAGTGAACACTTTTGGGGTTTTTTGGTATTCTTATTATATTGTGGAGATTGCCTCCCACCCCTTCTTTGATAAGATTTTTTCTAATGAAGATTAGATTATATCTAGAATTTTCCTGCCTCTTTATTTTCCATTTCCCTGAAACATGATGTGTATATTTCAGACATACAAGTATAAAAATCTGAAGCCACCACCCAGTATAAGAATAAAAGTTTAGCATTAAATTTGAAGCTTCCTGTATATTTGTGCTCGATCGAATTTTCCTTTTTCTCAAATAAGGGTTGCAATTGTCTTTGAAACCATTTCTTTAACCTTTTACTGATTAGAATATATGCACCTCTCTCTCTCACACACACATTCCCTCAGCAATATATAATATGGTTTTTGCACGCTTTTACACATTGTAGCAGTGTCCTTCCGCATGGGTTCCTTTGCAACTCATAGTTTCACTCAACATTATATTTGTAATGTTTATTTATTTATTCATTCATTCATTTTCACCGCTATATAGTAAGCCAGTAAATGGATATATCAGCACAATTTTTATTTTATGCTGCTCAACATTAAGGTATTTTCTGTGTTCTTTTAGCATAAACATTGCTGTGCTAAACAATTTTATATGTTTTATTTATATACATAACATGGAGTTTCTCTAGGGATATAGTACACATGGAATTTCTGAGTCTGAAGGTACATAGATTTTACCAAATCTATCCAAAATTGTTCTAACAAGTTATACTTCAACTGGAGGTATACAGGTTTAATGTTGTTCTACATAATCCATAACAATCAGTACGTTAACCAAAGAAGTTCAGGCTATAATAAAGAACAGCAGGCACTTAATAGAGCAAAAGGATTGTAAACTGGTAGACATAGATTGAGAGAGCAACTCAAGACTGAGCTCCAGGCCTGGGCTGCATAGCTGAGTTTGTCAGAGCATCCTCCAATACACCAAGGTTGCAGGTTCAATCCCTGGTCAGGGCACATAAAAGAATTAACCAATGAATATGTAAATAAGTGGAACAACAAATCAATCTTTCTCTTTTTCTCAAATCGATACATGAAAATCAGGGAAAAAAAAAAAAGACTGATCTCCAGGCTCCGGGGAAAGAACAAATAAAAGCAGGATTTATAAAGGTAAAACCCACAAAATGTAATTCTTGTATACAAATAAAAGATCAATGGCTAGGTTTACAAGGGTTGATTAGTTCCAAATATGCAAATGATAGAGGTAAAAACTGCAAGGAAGAAAGTAAAGTCCATATTTGTCCATATAACAGTTCCAAGATGTCAATGGCTCAGCCTTGAGCTGAGTTTTGCAAGAGGTTGGCAACTTGATATCAGCTGTGAGAGCTAAGGAACAAGCTGTGCATAGGCTCCACTTCCTGACAAACTTCCTGACTCTATTCTAAGTGACTCTCTTAGCAGTGCTTATTTCATTTTGTCTTGGTTAATTTGTCTTGGTTAATTTTTGTCTTGGTTAATTTTTTAGAGTTATTTATGTGTTTAAACAAAAATCCTTGTTACAGATATGCTTTAAAAATATCTTTACTTTTTTGTGCTTTGTATTTTTCTCTAATTATAGTGTCTTATATAATACAGACCATTTAAATTTTGATACAATTAATTTTATCTTTTGGTTATAATTTGTGCTTGTGTTTTATGTAGAAAAACATTTATACCCTAAAATTGTGAACACATTTTCATGTATCTCTCATGTACTTTCTTCAAAAATTTGTGTTTTCTTATTACATTAGAACTTTAATAAACTTTCAATTTTTTGTGAGTGTGAGTATCTGTGTGAGAGATCTACTTTTATTTTTTTATTTTTCCTTCTGCAACAGTTATGTCAATTCTACTTCTTGAATAGTCATCCTTTTTCTACCCATCTGCAAACCTCTCTGCAAAGAAACCCTACACTCAGGTGGATTCTTTGGTTGCTTCTGTGAAGCACTGAGGGATAATACCCATGTTACACAAAATTTCTTAAGAAGATAGAGTAGGAAGAAACCCTTTTTAACTCAGCTTATGATGTCAGCATAACTCTGGTTTCAAAAGCCAACAAAACTACTGTAAGAAACAAAATAATAACAACTTGAATTCAGTAATACCTGAAAGGATAATGCATAACAACCAAGCGGCGTTTACCGTGAGAGTGTGAGACTGTTAGGACATCCCTTCCAAACCTGAACACCGGCCCCTGGCGGTCGAAGCCTGACTTTAGGCAGGCTTCCAGGGGTGTTGGGAACTGTGACTGAAGATCTACTGGATCAGGATTTGCATCTAGAAGTCTTTGACTAAAGTAAACTAGAGTTCTTCTAAGGAAGGCCAACTGCTTTTAGAGGCAGCTGTGAAAAAAAAGATCAATTTTGGGAGGCATTTATCCTAATTTTTAAGTGTTTAAAGGAAGGTTTCAAATGTATGATGTTCTGAATGTTGCCAACTTCTATTGCTCCTAGATATAGGTTAGTCTAGTTCATTATTTATAGCAGTGCGACCATTCCGTTTATCAACTTGTTTCTAGTTCCTTCCAGTGGTGATATCTCCCATTACCTTGACCTGTGCTCCACTTTCCCACGGGCTGCAAAGCCAACTGCTACATACAATGCTACAAATAGCAGGGAAGTGAAGCATTTTACAAAAATTGCTAAGGCTTTATTGTTGCAATTCCAGCTTCTCTGCCTCTGCTGTTTGACGCTGGGATTCAGATATATCTGGGGGAGTTGGTGGTCTAGGGAATGAAGGAAGCTTTTGGGGGAAAAACATTTTAAGGAAAGAAGGAGTTGAGTAGGAGAGTAGAAGGTGAAGTATTTTTCATACTAGTCCCTAAGATGGTCCTTCTGTCTCGTTTCCATGATCTAGTCCCAGAAAAAAAAATTACAAAAACTCTAGTTTCCATTTCATTCAAAGTAGAACATCTGTGAGACCTGGGACCCCCAGCAGCTCTGTCTGTTGTCTGTGCAGCGGAAGTCTAGTGAAGAGGGCTTTTCAGAGTCTGGTCAAGTTCACATGAATGCACTGTTTTGGGAATGGATGGTGATCCATCGACACTTAGAGACAGAGGAAGAGAAGGCACCAGATACTGCACGGGCAGCAGGCATCACTCAGCAGCCAGGCTATGGAACTGGAGAATGGAGATGCTTGTAGAACTGGAAGGGGAATATGATGGTGGAGAAGCATCAGCAAGAAACATGCATGCACCTCCTTATAGAGAGGCCCAGACTCTTCCAGAGCAATTTCAAATGGCCAGAGCTCCAGGAAATTTCTTGTTGGAGAGAATCTGGAAAAAAATCTTTTTTTAAACATCTGAAACTAAGGTTCAAGAATCAGTGAAGAGGGCTTCCATTTGCATTCCCAGGAGTCCCACTGACTTGCTTATGATGCCAAGTCAGAGCTATTTATTGATGGATTATATATACAAGGTCTGTCCGGAAAAACTCCAGCCAATGTTCATATAATGAGAACAGTTTGCATGACATCAAGGTAACCTGGCAGCCAAGGAAAGGAGAGCAGAATGCATATGCATGAACAATGACAACTTCACTGTACTAGTCAGTGGGGGCAGTAGATGCCACTGAGTGAGCATGTGGCCATCACATTCAAAATGAGTGAGCTAGTAGAGCAACAAATTTGCATTGAATTTTGCATTAAGCTTGAATATTCCTGTGTGTAAACTATTTCGATGACTCAGAAGGCCTCAGCTATGGGCAACTGAAGATTGGCAGGTTCGTCATGACAGCACACACGCTCATGCATCACGTCCTGTGCAGTTTTTTTTGCAAAACATCAAATCATCCAGGTAACTCAGCCTCCCTACAGCCCGGATTGGCACCCTGTGACTTCTGGTTTTGCCCAAAACTAAAATCAACTTTGAAGTGGAAAATATTTCAAACTGTCAATGAGATTCAGGAAAATATGATGGAACAACTGATGGCAATTGGGAGAACTGTGTGAGGTTCAAAAATGCCTGCTTTGAAGGTGTCTGAGGTGTCACTGTCCTACATACTATGGTTTTTTGTAAATTGTGTCTTCTTCAATAAATGCCTCTATTTTTCGTATTACATGGCGGATACCTTCTGGGCAGACCTCTGTGTGTGTGTTTGCTCTGCAAACTAGGGGAGTACATTATGATTCTAACATTGGAGAGAAACTACAAGGATGTGCTATAAACCACTGAACCTCCAGCCTGGGAAAGAAAATAGCAACAAAACCAGAGGGGCTATTTGGAAACAATAAATTATTTCAGCTAAGCATCAGCTGTGTCAATGACAAATGGACTGCACTTCTGGTTATCATGAATAGGACTGTGGGTTGAACTGTAGCATGAGAAAAAACGAGGTTGTTTTTGGGGAAAAAAACATGAAAAACTAAACAATGCGGTAGCTAAAACAAAACCAAAATATGCTGTTTATTCAACACAAGAGGTCTTACTAAGAATTTTTGTTTTGTTTTTAATTCCTATTTACATAATAAACATTGATAAACATAATAAACACAATAAACTTTGAATGGTATGGATAACATGATGAGTGTTCATTTAGTAGTCAATTTTTGTTGCTAAATACAAGACATCGCAATAAAATTCAAATGCCCAGTTTAGCATTTTTCACAGACAGTTACATTATCAAGTTTTTCAAAACCCAAAACTGTAAGCTTTCATATGGGTAGGCAATGCCAATTGCATGGTGGGTATTCTGGATCTCTGACAGGCAATTTTTTTCTCTCTTTGAAATTTCCAAAAATTTCTTAATCAGTGGGTGTGATTTCCGTGTACTTGCCTGTAAGACTTTCTCAATAGTGGGATTACATCTCTAGAACACAAAATGCCAAAACAAAAGCAGCAGGATGAGCATGCCAAAAATCAAATGGAAAAATGGAGATAAGGAAAATATTAAAAATTATACTTTAAACACAAAAGTAAAATGATTGTACTTAATTAGAATGATATCACTTTCAGGTCATCATCTTTTCCCTAAACTATTGCAATAGTCATTTTTACGGTTCTCTCTGTTTCCAGTTTTCACTCACTCCAGGCTCTCATACACTCAACCCACCAATTATCCTTCTGGAGTTCAAGTGTGACTGTGTCATTCCTCAGCTCATAAACCTTCAGTGCCTCC
The DNA here is from genome assembly GCA_004026765.1 of Micronycteris hirsuta. NCBI lineage: Eukaryota > Metazoa > Chordata > Mammalia > Chiroptera > Phyllostomidae > Micronycteris > Micronycteris hirsuta. Next base: position 121,776 of record PVJI01003540.1, read on the forward strand.
TCATTATCCGAACAATGAAGTCCAAACTTGAGCCGGCCACTCAATCTCCCAGCTAGCTTTCCAACTCTGTCTTCCTTTTTATGGTTCTAAGAGTGCAATTCCCTGTATGGATATCCCTGGGTATCCCAATCTCTAATTGTTGTGTTCCCCTGCTTCCAACACTGGCAGGTTTTGTATATGTAATGTCTACCTGTGGCAGTGATTTCCACACGTGTATAGACACACAGTCCTGAGAATCTACGTTTTGAGCACAGCTCCGTGTGACTCCTGTGTGAGCAAGTGTGGATCATGTCTGTGGGATGGGAATTCTCTAATAGGAATTTGGCAAAGGTGTATCTTAAAAAATTCCGGCTTGCTGATCTCTTTCACCTGGTCCTGTCTGCCACCAGTCCTGAATCAACATCCCAATGCCTTGCTATGAGTAATCCTACCTGTTCT